>OZ023175.1:1586567-1664067 GCA_963678695.2 Diplodus puntazzo
TCTCTCTCTCTCTCTCTCTCTCTCTCCCCCTGACGTGAACCGAATGAAGTCCGGCGTGGACAATAACTGCAGAGAGAAGTTCACACCACTGCAGAGGAGGAGGAGGCGCAACACACACACACACACACACACCACACACACCACACACAAAGGATGAAGACAAAAGACTTTCTAGAAACTTCCTGAAGGTTAAATTTGTAGTTAAAGCTGATCGTTGAAGAAGAGGATGGATTTCCAAATTGAAAGACGCACAAGTCGTCAAAATCGAGGCAGCAGAGGATCCTACACTTCCCATAATGCAACAAAGCTCAAACACACATTTCCACGAAGCAGCCACAGCGCTGACAAACAGGAAACTGCGACACAACAGAGATCATATATCACCTGACAGAAGTCACATGTTACACCGTCTGTTAGTCAGAGCTGCTGTCATGCAGCATCCTCCCGTCTGCGGACTCGTGCAGCCGGACCGAACCGCTCAGAAGGAAACCTGCAACCATTTCCAGGCATCACAACGTATATTTTAATCCAAGCCGTGATGTTTTCTAACCCTCACCAGGGTTCTGTGCCGAGATGTAAGCTGAGCAGAAGCACAGCGTTCAACCAAAACAAACGTCACGTTGCGACAAAAACAAACTGCTTATATTTCTTCCGATGACCGTGTTGGTTCCACAGCTACGACTTTATTCGGACGTCCTCTCCACTGAGCACAGAACTACCAGGTTGTGTTCACAGTTTGGTTCTGTTAGTCGGTTCCTGTAGCAGTGTGAGATTTTAACGGTACGATAACATTTAAGAAAATATCATTGCTGTGTACATTATTAAACAATTATTATTAGTAGTAGTTTTACCAGATGCAAAGACCGTTTAACGTAAAAAATAAAATAAAAAATAAGGTTTTTCAGTCACAACTCTGTCCTGACAGTGAAACAGGAATATTTCTGCGTTATTTAAGCTTTGAATGTGAAGCCACAGTCACACAACACTTGTGACTTTTGAATATTTTGCTGGATAATAAAGGTTTTTGTTTGTAGGTCACTTAAAATGGTCTGAAAAAAGCTTCTTCTTCTGGATGAAAACGGAGAAGACGGAGAGGAAGAAGACGCTCCTCCATCAGAATCTCAACAACAATCTCAACTATCCATCACACCGAGACACGCAGCCGTACAGTGTGTGTGTGCGTGTGTGTGTGTGTGTGTGTGTGTGTGTGTGGTGTGCGTCCATTCATCACTACACTGCTGAGACCCAGAGAGGGACGAACGATGAAGAGGAGGAGAGAAATGAGTAGAAACCCCCAATTCCCCTCCTCCTAATGAGCGTCACAACTTAACAAACTCCTCTTTAGCTCTGCGGGCTCTTCCTCCTCCTCCTCCTCCTCCTCCTCTCCTCCTCCTCCTCCTCCTCCTCCTCTCCTCCTCCTGCAGAGCCTTGATATGTTAAGCAGGAGGAGGCCCGGTGCCGTTCGCCGCCTCCTTTGAAGTCATGTGAGCGGCGGATTATAGAGCGGAGTCGAGATCCGCCTCGACCCTCTTACATCTTATTTTATGATTTTTATTTTATTTGATCGCTTTATTTCATTTTAAAGTCGAGGATTATTCTCGTTGAGGTGAGTAATGCTGAGCCGATAGTGACAGGAGGAGGAGGAGGAGGAGGAGGAGGAGGAGGAGGAGGGCGAGGAGGCGATGGTGGTGAAGGAGAGACAGAAAGAGGAAAAATGAAGAACGAACATGTTATCTATGTTCTCTCGGTGACGGCGCCGCCTACGTTACGCGTGTAATGTCACTTTAGTTCCTGCCGGACTCCTTGTTATTCAAACTACAACTCCCATGATCCCGCGCTTCTTTACAACCACTGCTGCCGATGTAAATCGAACTGATGAGGTCGTGTTTTAATGTTCGTCTGGTTCTCCGACCTCTTGTTATCTGTTTACTGTCTGTTTAGCTGTAAGCTAGCTAGCAATATGTTCGGCGATAAGCCATGTTTGTTCCTCGGCCGCGTCACCAGAACTGTTCTGTTGTCTCCGCCCGTCTCTTTACGTTTATATGAAGCGTCCATTTCATCACAGCTGGTCTAATAAACAGGATGATCGCTGCGCTCAGTTTGCAGGAGGATGTCAACAAGCTAGGCTAATTAGCTCCCACGACGGTTCCTCCAAACATTGACAGTTTGCAGGTGAAGTTCCGTGGACCTCCGCGCTGACGGCACGTCTCCTCGCCAACGCCAACTGTCAGCTGTCAGTCAACCGTCGCCGTGGGAAACGCCCACTCACACGCTTCAGGCTCGGAAACAGTTTGGAAAATGTTGTTATATAAGGATTTTTTTTCTCTTTCGGTAAAAGTTGAGTTCATCTTTAATAGAAAATAGAAGCGTTAATGAGAAGCTCAGCAGGAGGGCGAGAGAGCTTTAACTATAATGGAAGAGAGAGAGAGAGAGAGAGACTATAAAAGAGGTAGAAGAAGAAAAAAACAACTTTCTGCATCCGTCTTTTGTTTCTAAATGAAATTGGATGGTGAGCACATGTGAGGACAACAAATATGCTGCAGTGCAAACACACACACACACACACACACACACACACACTGTACACACACACACACACACTGTACACACACACACACACTGTACACACACACATATGCATACATACGCACACACTCTGTCACTCTCTCCAAGTCTTGCCAAGAAGCAGATGCCGAGCTCATCTGGTGAGCTGCGTGGTAACTGTCCAAATATTGACACACACGCACACACACACATACACACACACACACACACACACACACACACAGTCTTAACCCCTCTGTGTTTGCGTTGGCATTGAATCAAGGAGGAATATTTCCTCAACAGAAAAAGAAGAAGTGAAGAAGAAAAAAAGCAGAGAGATGAAAATCAGTGACAGCCGACACACACACACACACACACACACACACACACACACACACACACACCCTCAGGTGACTTCACCTGCGCGCTAAATCAGAGACAGTCAAGTCACTCAAATATCTATATATTCATTTTACTGTTAATATATTTCTATAAAACAGGAGGATAACAACCGTTCACTGAACCGCGATCGCTCATTTACAGCCACCGTTTATTTTAACAGCAATATGCTGTTTGTGTGTGTGTGTGTGTGTGTGTGTGTGTGTGTGTGTGTGTGTGAGTGTGTGTGTGTGATGTAGTGCTGCAGGAAGTGGATCAGTCCATCACCGCCTTCACACTCCACAGCTCAGACAGCCTCTGGCCACAGCACCACACACACACACACACACACACACACACACACACACACACACACACACACACACACACACACACACACACACACACACACTGCTGCAGCTCTGATTGTAAAACTGCAGCTTACAAAATAAAATCTTCAGTTCTTCTGAATGTTTTTATGAATCATCTCGATACTGAACACATTTTACAGAGTCGGTCTTCACTGAGATCATGAAACAGAAACAAAGCAGAGCTGAAGAAACAGTCCCTGAAACCAGAACGCCTGAGTTCTGTTCGACCCAGTGTAGAACAGCGGTCTCTGGCTCGGTATCGTACACTAAAGCTGTTGTTTTAATTCTCCTGTTTATCAGTTTTATTTAAAGACATATTAAACTCATTTTCAGGTTCATATTTGTATTTTGTGTTCCTACTAGAACAGATTTACACACTTTAACACTCAAAACACGCCCTGCGGCTCGGCCCGTTTCAGGGGCTGTTTCTTTTAGGCCCCGCCCCCCTCCTGAAGACCCAGTGTGCTCTGATTGGTCGGCTCATACACGCCTGACCCCGCACCGCTAACAACAGCAGCAACAGAGGAGCTTCGCTAAATCCATTCTCACGAGACGCATAAAATCTACATGTGTGACATTGTGACATCACTGTGATGTCATGAAGTCACTGAATTAAGGCGTTCAGGAGCAGAGTTTTCAGTGGGAGAGCGGAGCGTCTGTGACTTTGAGCATAAACACAGAAGGAAAAAAACATTGCAGGTCTCCTTTAGGATTATTTTATGTTTTGTATCGTCTATATTTATTTGCTGTTCGTCTTCTATAAATGATATATCGCATTATTGTCGAACGGAGCTTTACACGTTAGGCTGCCTCTCCTTTAAATTCAGGAAACATTGAGCACTTGTGTCGATCGATACTCAGGACTCGGCCTGAGTTGAGGCATCAGAATCAAAGAGAAAGACCAAAAAAATAAAAAAGAAAGGAAGAAGCATCACAGGGAAGATGTAAAGAAATAAGAAAAGAAGGGAGGAAGGAAACTGAGGAGAGAAAAGACGAGACGATGAGACGAGACAGCGAAGACAAAGAGACAGAAGGTGGAAATAAGAAGGAGAAGAGAGAAAAACGAGGGAGAAGGAGGCAAAAAGAGAGAGAGAGGGATGGACAGACAGAGAGAAAGAAAGAGGGAAGAAGAGGAGGAGGAGGAGGAGGAGGAGAGGAAGAGGAGCGGGGTGTATTTAAATGCGAGCCGGTGTTAATGAGTTTGGTCAGAGTGTGGAACAGTCTTTTTAAAGCTGCTATCATTCTCATTAATGTCGTGAATGAGCCGCTGATAGCTGTCATGGACCTCACACTCCAATTAACAACAACATACACACCTATAGGGGCGGCGTGCACGTGGAGGGCGTGCACACACACACGCACACACGTGCACACAGACAGGGAAGGTGTAAGGTGTGTGTGTGTGTGTGTGTGTGTGTGAGGATGCATATGTCGGCTGGTGTGTGCAGAAGTTTCAGTGTGTGTGTGTGTGTGTGTGTGTGTGGAGGAGTGAGTGACTGCACTTTGATTTTGCTGAAAAAAAAAAAAAAAGAAAAAACTTTCTGCGATTTACAATTTCAGCATTTCTGTTTTTTAACGAGCGTCCGCTAAGCTGCGAGATAGAAATGCAAATCCACCTCGACGGGGCCGAGGGAGCCACGCTGAAAAATTAATGGAATCTCCCTTTAATTTGGCCGAACGGAGGGAGGAGAAAAAAAAAAAAACATATGCTGCCGGTAAACACGCCGAGAGAGGAGAGAGAGAGGTGGGGGAGGAGGGGGGAGACAAAGGGAGAGAGGGAGGATGACAGGAGGGTGAACAATGAAGAAGAAGAAGAGGAGGAGTGAGGTGAAGTTGTTTAATATTCATGTTATTTCTGTAGGAGCGGTCATCTTCACGTATGTTTCCTATCTTTGTCAAATCCCAAACCAGCACGAGAGTCCGACTTCCTGTAAGTCTCATTAAACACCTCGCAGATGTAGTTTCAATATCTGGGACTATTTTCAGCGGCGGATGAACTCACACCTGGTGCTCTGCTGAGTGTTTCACACAGCAGGATTTGTTTTAAGATCGTCTGAGGAGGAATTGGGTTGGTTGCTGGTTTGAGTCCGAACGTGATGTTCTGATGATCATTTTAGGGTTTTAAACCTGCCGGTCCACCTCGTCACCGCCAGGTTCGGTCATAGAAACAACACGGCCTCATCACGCGGAGTCTCACAGCTGCACGCTTTAATACTAAAAACACGTCCTGTGGCTCGGCCCGTTTCAGCTGCTGTCTCTTTAAGGCCCCGCCCTCCTCCTGAAGACCCAGTGTGCTCTGATTGGTCGGCTCACACACGCCTGACCCAGCACCGCTAACAACAACAACAGAGGAGCTTCGCTAAATCCATTCTTACGAGACAGCTGACATCACGTAAACCTGATCCAACCTCCGTACGAGGACGTTCTGGTTCTCTCCACCACGTCCTCGTCCTCCCCCTGCCGGTACCGAACCTTCGGACCCGCCCGATTTGTTAGTTTATCTGCATCGACACTCGAAACGATCCTCATGTTCAGAATCACATGCCTGTCGTCTCTTTAACTCCCCACTTCCTGAAAAAAAAGCCCAGTCTACTCTGATTGGTCGGCTTCCACAGGCCTGAGCCGACACCTCCATTTTCTACAAGATGTGAGTAATCACCTTTCCTTCCTTTGTGTTTACATCCTCACCAGGTGAAGTCGTAGGAAGCGTCGCTCCTTTAACGCCGTACGTACGAAATCTTTAACAGAATCGTCTCCTGTAACGTTTTTGTTTTTGCTAAGATGGCGTCCGGCCTCGAGTCTCTCAGACTTCTGTTCGTCTCCAGCGTTAAAGAATTCATTACCTAACTGTTTTTTCTTCTTCTGTGTGTGTGTGTGTGTGTGTGGTGTGTGTGTGTGTGTGTGTCCGGGACAATTAAGTATGGCTTCACAGTGATTGATACTAGCTTGGCTTTCAATTTGTTCCACTACAGAGCTCAGAGCGTCACCTCCCCACCTCCCCTCCCCCCGCCACACTGACCTCACACACACACACACACACACACACACACACACACACGCACTCTCACACACACACACGCACACACACACACACACACACTTTAACACCGTCCCCGCAGCACACAAAGGAACCTGTTGTCGAGACGTTGGTACTAAATCTTTGTAATAATTTGTTCTGCGCTCAAACTCAATTTATATTAAATAAAACGGGTTGGAAACAAAAACCTGCTTTTTTAAATTCTTCAGAACTCCAGCAGATAAAAAGGTTTCAGACACATTTACATTCCTGCGTTTGCGGCTGCGGACATGAAAGAAGCGGGCCGGCGCTGGATCCAGTGTGGATCTTAATCCTGCACGCAAAGCAGTTTTTTTAAAAAAAAAAAAATAAACAGAAAATGGAAACATCAGCTGGAAATTAGGGAACTTCTGTTTGAGCTCAACAACATTTAATATTTTATTCATGAGACGAGGATCATCTGATGTTTCTGCAGAACTACTGACAACACGGAGCAGGAAGTTTGTTCAGCCTGTCGGGTCCACTGACAGAGTTTAAGACTCAGCCCGATTTATTTCTATGTGATTGTTGGTTATTATAAATGTAATTAAAGATTTCCCTCCAGTCACTCTGACTTCACTGTTACTGTGATGAATACATTCATCCAGAACCGTCACGGCCCGGTTCATGAGGTCATATAAAGAATACGTCTGACTGTGACACTACGATGTTCTGATCCAAACTATGATCCAGTTAAAGACAGTGAGGCACCTGAAACCTGAACAACAGAAGCACACGATGATGAAGAGACAGATGAAGAGGAGGAACAAGCAGAACGAGGAGAAGAAGACCAAGACGAAGGACAAGGAGGTGGTGAAGAAGAATAATAACAAGAGGACAGTGAAGAAGAAGAAGACAGAGAACAGTGAAGAAGAAGAAGAGCAAGAAGGAGAAGACGACAACAGTGTTACGGACTCTTTCAGGACGATGTTGTTATTTCTAAATGCGGCAGAGTTCAAATGTCTCAGAGCTGCAGGACTAAACAAACTGGAGGAAGAGGAGGAGGAGGAGGAGGAGATGCTGCACTGCTAGAATAAATTTAAACTTTATTGAAATTCAAAGTGTGACGAAGAGGAAGAGGAAGAGGAGGAGGAGGAGGAGGAGGCGTCCGGTGTCTCAAATAAGGTCACAGAGACACAATGAGGATTCACAGCACTGCCTCTGTGTGTGTGTGTGTGTGTGTGTGTGCAGGACATAATGGCTGAAATCATTTAATGACATGGGCTGAAGGTGTGTGTGTGTGTGTGTGTGTGTGTGTGTGTGTGTGTGGTGTGTGGAGGCAGGGCAGGAGTCAAGTGGGTGAATAAGTACAGACATCAATAACGGGAGGACACGTGCATGAAATTACTCGCAGCAGATCCATCATGGAGGAACAACAACAACATCAGCGCGGACAGCGAGGCGGCGCTGACCGGCCTGAAGGTGACAGGAGACACCTGGCGTCCACAAGGTTGTCGGTTCAAATCCCGCAAAAACAGCTGCCAGGGAGACAGACGGCCGAGAGAATATCACACACGCAGGTGAAAGTAGAGTCGTGTTTTAAAGGGACAGTATGTAAATTAATTATATCCATGATATCATTCATCCAACTACCAGCGTGTGTGTGTGTGTGTGTCTCTGTGTGTGTGTGTGTGTGTGTGTGTGTGTCTCTGTATGTGTGTGTGTGTGTGTGTGTCTGTCTGTGTGTGTGTGTCTGACAGCTCTTTGAAGAGCTCTCGTCTCTGAGCAGCGTGAGGTCGAGTCTTCTCCCAAATGTCACCATGTAGCGCTCAGCAGGCGGCTTTCCACACACACACACACACACACACACACACACACACACACACACACACAGCGTCTTATTCTAAATATAGAATAAACACACACAAAACAAAACTAAAACAAAGCAACACATGAACAAATAATAATAACAACAATGATTATAAAGTTAAATAATTATTCGTGGACCTCAGAGTTCATTAAAATATCTGGACATGATATAAAGAGGAAGTCAAAGTGTTCGGAAAGAGACGGAAATGTAGATATTTATCATTTCTATGACGACAAAATGCATCATAACACAAATCCGTGTCTGTAACTTCTGTTTCTGAAGTTCAGAATTAACTTTGAAACTCAAAATGCAGAAAAATATAATATTTATACACATGCACCTGAATAAGCTTCATACCGAAGTGACTCTGATCCAGTTGGTTCCGACTTCAGACCTCCATCTTTAAAACCAGCTCACAACATTTATCTACATCTTGTTCTAACAGCTGCTTCAGGAGGACGTTTGTGTTGGGACTACTTTCAGCGGCGGATTTATCCACGTTTGGTGCTCTGGTGAGCAGGACGGTGTGTTTTCTCAAATACATCATTTATCCTTCTGGCTGAGGTGTCTCTCCTCGTCCTCCCCCGTCCTCCCCCATCCTCCCTCCTCCTCCCTCCTGTCCAACAGAGAATAATCAATAGTCATTTCACCCTCAGGTCTCCTTCCTGCCTACGGGGGCAGAACAGGTGACCGCGCCGGGGCAAAGAGGAGACGAGGGGAGGTAATGAGAGCAGAGGAGAGGAGATGAGACACAGAGACAGGAGGAGGATGGAAACACACATCGGTAAATATAATATCTAACGATCAACACGTGAACAGCCCGGTATCAAACACAGGAGAGCAGCAGATCATCATCATGATGCAGCACCTGTCCTGGAGACTGGACACACACACACACACACACATTAATCTCTGAATAATTCCTCTCGGGGTTGAAGCAACAATACGAGCAGCTGGCTCATCTACATGTCGCTGCACCTGGTTCAACTGCTGGACTCTGAGCTGCAGCTCCAACCGAGGCCGGACGGAGCAGAGCGCAGGTACTTTCTCCTCCTCACATCTGAACTTTCTCCTCCTCACATCTGAACTTTCTCCTCCTCGCATCTGAACTGTCTCCTCCTCACGTCTGAACTTTCTCCTCCTCGCATCTGAACTGTCTCCTCCTCGCATCTGAACTTTCTCCTCCTTGCATCTGAACTGTCTCCTCCTCGCATCTGAACTGTCTCCTCCTCGCATCTGAACTTTCTCCTCCTCGCATCTGAACTGTCTCCTCCTCGCATCTGAACTTTGTCCTCCTCGCATCTGAACTGTCTCCTCCTCGCATCTGAACTTTCTCCTCCTCGCATCTGAACTTTCTCCTCCTCGCATCTGAACTTTCTCCTCCTCGCATCTGAACTGTCTCCTCCTCGCATCTGAACTTTCTCCTCCTCGCGTCTGAACTTTCTCCTCCTCGCGTCTGAACTTTCTCCTCCTCGCGTCTGAACTTTCTCCTCCTCGCATCATCAAAACAGGCTCGTTACTGTAGTCTGAGACGCGGCAGACGTAGAGACACGAAACAGACGGGAATGACGAGAAAAGTCGTCTTAGTGATGATGAAACAGAACGCTTCACTTGTGAAAATAAAACGTTGGCATATTACGTTCCTGTGAATCACGGAGGCGTTCAACTTGTGTCAAATTCACGCTTCTACAATACGTTTATTTTCCACGTACGTGAGCTGACCTGCATCACACAGCAGGAGATGGTTGTGGTGTCACATCGAACGAGACGGCTGCCAGGCGTTAGCAACCGCTGGGTATTTATCAGGACTTTATTCCAGCTGTGTCTGCGGCGACAGAGACACAATGTCTTCCTCAACAGAACCGAGTGGTTCTTGCAGCCGAGCGTCGTCAGAACACAACATTTAAAACTGACAACTACAGAAGACGTTGATCACGCTCTGCTGACAGTCTCAGACAGGAGAGGATGTCATGAACACGTCTGTCGCGTCACGTTACCAAAAAACGTCGTCACATTTCCTCCGATGGGCTTTTTCAACCTGAACTCATCCCTCCATCATTCCTCCATCGTTCCTCCATCATTCCTCTGTCTCTCCCCGACCAATAACCTCAGAGACGGAGCAGGCCGGAGAGGGTGGAGAGGTCAGAGAGACCGAGAGAGAATGCAGAACGACAAAAAGAGCAAGAGAAGAAGAACAAGAAGAGAAGGAACAGAAGAGCAATATAGAGAAGAGAGAGTGGGGATGTGTGTGTGTGTGTGTGTGTGTTTAACCAATCTGAGGTGTAGTATAATTGAAGTGTGTGTTTTCAAGGACAGGTAGATATTGGTCCTGAGGTGGGAAGCTGCCGAGTCAGCAGGTCTGAGCTGATTACATCCTCCTCTGTCTGCAGGAGGAGGAGGAGGAGGATTGTTCAGGGAGGAAGAGCAGAGGAAAGAGAAGAGGAGGATCTTTTGTGATCGTCTGGTAGCAAAATTGAAGTCTGACAGCGGCTGTGTTTCCATGTTTCACTGATGTAAATGAATTCGTCCTCGGGATTCGTCTCAGCTGCAGCGTCGAGTCGTGAGCTGGAGGTTTAACGATGTTTTGCAGCAGTTTGCTGATCCTGAACTTCAACTACAAACTGTTCAGAGCCATAAAAGGAAAAACAATTCATTCATTCACTCCTCCGTCATACAAATATCAACACGGAACCTCATCCTGTGTTTTCCAGCTTCGTTCCGTCTTTGCAAAACTCGCTGCGATACGCTTTACGAATTTCGTCCACGTAGGCGAAAGCAGTCACACTTTAGGAGGCGCTAGCGAGTAAGTTCACCAAACACACGGCTGAAATACGTAAAACTCCACCACATTTAAACTCTGCACGAGTTTTTAATCGCGCTAAAGTTCGTCGATGAGGCATTTCACCTGACAGAAGAACGATCTGTTGTGTTTCCAGAAGGCTTTCACACGATTCAGCTCAAAGTTCAGCTTCTTTCACCAGCAGATGGACGGAAACATCTGACTGTATTTCAATGTTTTGAATTGGAATTAATAGAAACGTGCACACTCCTGCAGTTCCCCATGAACAGAGAGGATGCTGGGTGTTTTATTTATCTATTGTATTAAACATTTGTCTTTTTTGTAGTAGCCAAAGGAAGTCTGAACGAAGGTTGTTGCTCCTTCAACACCACATTAAATATAAAAGTTAAGAAGCTTTTAACAAACAGATCAACACTTTGTGCAGGTTAATAATTAGAAAGCAACTAAATGATCTTATTTGTTTGTCGAGGACTTTATTTTCTGTTTGCTGTGAAATCACGGTAGTATCGAGTTTCTGTTTTTTATACTGATGTTGCACCAAAGTTTAAAACTCTTTTTAGAAAGTAGCTTTAATTCCTGAAACTAGATTCTCCTTCTGGCATCGAGTGAAGGAGCTTCTCCAACATTTATAAAAACACAAATGACTAAAAACCGGTCCTGGAAAACCCGACAAACATTTAAAGCTTCGGAACGTCAGAGAGATTTTCCCCTCGTCGTTCCCGACGTCGTCTTCTACTGAACAGAAATGTAGGTTAAGTCACGTAACGAGCCGAAGCCTCCGGACAAACGGAGCGACGGGAACAAAAGCTGCGTTAGTTTCTGTAAAATCAACAGAATCTCACTAACAACATGTTTGTGCTGCTTCCAGCTCCTGCAGAAACGTTCCAGCCGTCTGCATTTACATTTTCATACATTTTCTCCATCTGGGACAGAAAAACATCCAGCGTGTGTGTCGGAGCAGCGTGCAGGAAATTTACACATTGTTATTTGGTAACAGCCGACAAACTGCCGCCGCCGCCGCCGCCGAGCCTCGATTGCTGGCCGGAGACATTTTCTATGCATTTCCTTCCCAAAGACAAATGTAAATTCAGTTTGAAAAAGGAAAAGCAATTTTCAGTCAGACATAAACTACAGACGCATCAGCACGCTCGGGCCTTCCTTCTCCTCTCTGATAACCGTGTTTACATGCATGTCTGGACAAAAACCAATCTGGTGAAATCACAGAGAGGAAAACTCCTCGTCTGAAACAAAAACTTAAAGCATCAGGACTCCTTTCTCTCTCTCTCTCTCTTTCTCTTTTTGTTTTTTCTCCTCCGGCTGTTTAAGCGTCTCGAGCTGTTTCCTAACAACACGTCAGGATCTGAACACTCGCACACAAACCACCAAAACCGACCGAGCAGCTGCCAAACCCTCAGACCAGCCTCTCTCTCTCTGCCCGGCTCTGTGTCTCTCGCCCATCAGAACGGGGTAATGGGACATTTTATTGTGTTATTTTGCCCCTGGGGAGGGAGGAGGAGGGAGGAGAGGGGGAGGGTGTTTGGGAGACAAAGCCAACTTTGTGCTTTGTGGTTTTTCTGTTGTTTCTGAGAGTTCGCCAACACCGCCGCCACCACAGGCTTCCTTTCTCTCACAGTTTTTTACTTTCTCTCCCTCTCTCTCTCCCCCGTTTCTTTCTTTCTCCTCCTAATCTGTCCTCCTCTTTCTCCTCCTCTTTCTCCTCGTCACACATTCTGAGATTAGACAAAGTCAGGTGGCTGCATTCAACCCACAAAACTCATGAATGTCTCATTCTGACGGCTGATTTGTTTTTCCATCATCTATACTGACCTTTATTTATTTAGTTTCTACCTCTATGATTATGATTATTGTCTGTTTTTATACGTAGAAGCTGTAAACACACTTTAGGAAACATAAAATGATAGAAAATGACGCATTAAACGACTGAAATATATCTAGAAATTTATACGTAATGAACAAAATGTACAAAAAAGACTCAACTCCACTTAAAAAAATAAGAAGCCAACATTAAACAAATAACTTTGAAGTGTCTCAGTGTCTTTAAATAACTTGTTCTTTGTCTTTTTGAAATTATAATTCCGTTTTTTTTACTTTGTCCGTCTCTTCAAGCAAACACGTCCTTCTAAATTCAAAGACTGCACCGTCAACTACAGTCTGGACCTTTACTGGCCGCACGATTGCGGTTCAAATGCAAAACGATTCTTGATTCCGCTTTCATATCAACTTGCTGCTGACTTCTGCCTCCGTCCAACGAGTCCTGACATGTAAAAGTAACGTTGGCCGAATGTTTTCACAAAATTCAAGACAAGCGAGCGACGTAACGTAACAATCAACAGTCCAAGTTGGAAGGCTGCAAGTTTGCATCAGCTGCAAACTCACGATTGTGTTTTTTTACAACCTTCTTCGTCTGCACTGAGAGATATCTGGGATTCAAGACGTTTCCACAACTCTACGATCAACAGGACGTCACCGTCGTACAACCACGTGGTGAAGGTTAGTGGACGGAACAATGTTGAGTATAACAATGGCACAATCTTTTGAAACCTCGACTCCACAGTCCAGGAAGGGTTACGTGATCTAACTTTAAGATATCATCACAGAAAGGAAACGTCCTACGGTTTGGTAAACCCGACCGCTCAGCCTCGCCTTCCAACTTCCTGCTTCAGTACAGAGCAGGGTTTTTTTTTAAATCGTGTTTCTGGAGAAAGACAGCCGATCAAATCTCAGACGTGTCCTTGAATGCACCGTCGAGACGAGACTGTACCTCCATCACATGCTGATGCCCCGACGTTGATGGAAAAAAGAAAGAAAAAAAAAGGTGATTAAATCTTTTATTGTGATGAATTATCTCTGGGTCTGCAGCAGGTTTCTGGTCTCTGCAAGCTGCTTCTCACAGAGCCGGAGCAGAAACCGATGTCTGCCCGCGAGGAACCGCATCAATCTAAAAACCTCACGGTTTGTTTAGGCAGTAAAGTGTACACATTTCGTAGGTAATCCATCTATTAATTTCTCTCCTCGTCCATCAGTCTTCTCCTCCCTCCAACGCTAAGTTCTCCCACCATCCATCCACCCATCCATCCATCCATCCATCCATCCGTCTCTCCATCTGCTCCCCTCCCCCTCCATCCACCGCTGTGTGTTTCTGCTGAAGGCTGACAGCAGCGACGGCGTTTTGGCTGAGCTGCTGTTTGTGGATCTATTTCTGGGGGCATTTCAGCGGCGATAGGCATCTGGAGGAGACCAAATTAATTTCCAGGTAGAGAGAGAGAAGGAGTGGGGGTAGGAGGAGGAGGAAGAGGAGGAGGAGGAGGAGGACAGACTTCATAGCCGACTGCACAAGTGCTCCCCACTATCAGGACACTACAGCGGCTCTGGAGAGGAAGATGATGGACTGTACGAGACAGAAACCGAGCGAGAGAGGGGAGAGAAAATCCAGGGGAGGGAGGAAGAGGAGAGGAAGGAGGTGGACGTAAAAGCAGGAAGGAAGAGAAGGGAGGGTGGAGACGAAGGGGAAAGGAAGGTGTGAGGGAACGAATCGGATATTTTGTGTGGAGCCCGACGGAAACAGAAGCATCGGTCGCTCCAGACGGACGATTCTGTTCGGGATGTTATATCATTATATTTTGGAAATCGTTACATCAGGAAATGGCAAAAGCGTCTTTTCCTAACAGACGATTATTTAGCAAAAACAACAACAAACAAAGACATCTGGTCCAAAGTGCTGTGACTCACAAAGAGCTCTTTAACAAGGGATTAAATATCGAGATAAATATCGTGTATCACGGCTCGCAGGTCGCTTCACTCAGCACTAGTTTACCTTCACGTGGCAGCGCCCTCTAGTGGCCCGGACGAGTCAACCAAGCATCAGACTCAGCCGGCGGACGGATGTTTGTTTCCCGTTTCTCAACTGTTGCAGCAGACGACTCGGACGTTTCACTGAATGCATGAACGAGAGATGAACAATAGTTTTGTTTGCTTCCAGAAGCTGCACAGTAAAAAGTCCAGTACGTTGCCAGCAGGTAGCAGCACGTTAAAGAGTCCCAGTACTTATAAAATAATAACGTGGTATCAGATCACAGACTTCCTGCATTTAAGACCTTTATGATGCCGGCGTGGCTGTCAAACACATCACAGAAGAAAGAGCTTCATAGAGACGGATCAGATTATTGCGAGCATTCTCGTGGCCGATATTTATTGTTTGCAGCTTCTTCAAAACGCGGATTTGCTGTGAACTTTTCCACCGACTGAAACGTTCAAAATGGCCAATGTGATGAATCCGTTGTGTTCTCCTGATGAAACACAAACAGACACAAGCAGGTCGACTGATCATAAGCAGATAAACTCCGTCAGTCGGGATCTGAACCCGGATCAGACGAACGCTGATGGTTTGGTGTTTTTGGCGACATTGTAACATCGTCTGCCTGAACAAGAGTGGGAAAAGATACGAGTGTAAGAAAACAGATAAATTGTTGAAACTGTTTAATGACACAAAACCGAGTCTCTCCTCGTAGAGAAACAGCAGCTGATCGACGTCTGCGACTGAACGAACACGTCGTTTCCTCTCAACTATCCGACACCGCGAGCCTCGTCGTCTCCAGGAGACTTTCCCTTCATCGTCTGCTCGAGCTGTGAGAAACTTCAGAGCGTCTCACCCTCGGCAGGTGAGCCGAGAGGCCGAGGTGACATCAGATAATAAGTCTCACACTCCACAGCAGTGAATTCCACTTCCTCCCGTCAGGTCGGAGCTTCCTGCCTCGTCGGTTCAGGACAAATTAAAGGATAAAACCTCTTTGTAGCAGAATCGGCGGACGTGAAGGTCCGACAGCAGCGAAGTGTAATTTCAGCTCCATACATTCGACCTCCGACCCGCCGCCTGCTCTCCGCTCTTTAACAGAACACGTATGCAAATAGCCGGCTGTTAATCTGCTGCTCGGCGCTGACCCGACGCCTCCGGCTCGGCTGTATATTCTACTCATCTACATGTGGTGATAAACTGTCATTAATACGTCGTTTCTCATCTGGATTTAATGTTTGTTCACCTGCTGAAAAAAGGAAATGTGTCACAACCTTTCAGCTTTACCGTCTTTCACTGGGCGAATATCCATCAACATCATCGCGGCTGAAATCATCATAATGATCCATTATGATGATTTCTAAAATCGTGACAACACAGTCAGTCGAGATGGAGACAAAATAAACACTACAACCCAGCATGCCTGATGTTAAAAAGATATTTTCTACGATGACTCACTCTGTGATTTTAATATCAACAGCTTGACTTTTATCCTGGAGGCTTTTAAAGAAGTTCAGAAAATATCCAGCAGCCTTCAGTGACTCAGCAAAACTCAACGAGAGAGAGAGAGAGAAATTCAGTGTGTCACAAAGTTCAGTTTCTAAAATCTTTCCAGAGTGAACCCTCCTCACAAACAAATCAATAAAGGATCTCTGAAGAAAGACAAATGAAGGCAACATGTCCGACGCTGTCAGAGTTTCCTCCAGTAGCAGTCAGCTGATCGCCTGCAGGCTAACGCTAAGCTAGCTCTGCCGTCGCTGACGTGACCGCATCGTCATTTGGTCGATTTTCAACTTACGAACAACTTCCTGTTTCTCTGCGACAACATTGTCTTCAACACAATCACCTACAAATTCTGTTTGTGATGCAGCTTCTTAAAATAAATCAACAGATGCAACAGAACAAAACTGTCCAGTCATTGAAACAACTTGTTTGTGTTTCCCTGACAGCAGATCTCAGCACATCGTCTCTGGACCTTCGTTACCGACCGGCGATCAATCGCAGATTCCTCCAATCACGACTTTTAAAAAAACTGGTTGCCTAAACTCCAACGTCTGTTTCTGCTTCCTGTAAGAAACTGAACAAAGACTGAAACTGTTGTTGAGACTCGAGGAGTGACGGCAGCTCACATTCTGCAGATCTGATCGATATTATCTCAAAGGATGTTTCTGTACAAGCTGATCAATACGATCAACAAACGGATTAAAATTTTAGAAGCGGGGAAGAAAAAAAGCCGAGTCATGCAACATCCGCTGGCGTCGGAACGTTTTCGCTGAACAGAAGCATCGGTTGTTATCGTACCACATGCTAACGCGACCCAAACACAGGTTCTGATGGCAGCTGCGGGTCAAACAGAACCAGTGAGGCGGATCAGTTGTGATCACGGTGATGAGTCACGAAGCTCTAATGTGAAGTGTGAAAGTCACCGCAACACCAACACAGCTGCCACACACACACACACACACACACACACACCTGAGTCCTTACAAATAATCACCAGACTGCAGACAAACACAAAGATGCTGCGCAGGAAACAAGAATATAAAAGCTCGGTGTTTCAGTCTGAGGGAACATTTACATTCCCGTCACTCCCGTCCTGTCGGAGCAGCTGTTCAACACGAGGACGTCCAACTGGAAATAAAAAGCGGCGACACGACGACCTCGGCGAGCCGGAACAGAAATCACACCGCTGCACTTTTTTTCTCCACGTCAACAGATGTTAGTGCGAAAGGTTCAAACCAGGCGACGGACGACATCACCTGTTCACCGTGAAGTCACATCCGTTCGGATCAGAACAGACAAACAGCCATCAGAGTCGATTCACAACAATCAGCTGGAGACAATTATTAAATCATTCCAACGTACGTCGACGAGCGAGAACGGAAGATCCAGAGAAATGTTCATAACATGTCCGAAATATAAAACACGAGGTCAAACTAAAGTCAACTAAACATCACGGTCACGTCCTTGTCACTTTTTAAAAACATTATTACTCTAAAAAGGGTTTTAAGAAACAACTCCCAGTAAGAAACGTTAACTAACAAATGAGATTAAATGAAATTGTCGCTCTGTTTGCAGTTTTCTTTTCGCTGCGATCGTCGTCTGAGCTCACGTGATCCCGTTGTTACATAAAACGTATCGATTCAACGCGATCCGTCCTGCAACACATTGGATTTATTTTTCTGTAATTTATATTTAGATCAGGTAACTCGAGTCGCTGTGTTTGAGAAGAATCGATCATCATTAGTTCTGTGACGTCTCGGTACCAACAACAGTTCCTTCCTGGCCGCTGAGCTGCAGCGTGGAGACAAGTCACATCATCAAACTTGTTTATCTGTGTTGACATTTTCAGCCGTTACTGAAACATTTTACACATAAATATTCAAACAGCGCTGCGACCCGCGTGACGCGTCTGTTGTGGCTATTTTATGCTAACTGTGGACGCACGATGGACGTTTTTCAGCCGATGCGATAACCGATAATCACCTGACTCTCCTGATCAATACCGATAAAATAACCGATAATAGAAATAAACATTTGATGCGTCTTCATCACAGCGGAGTGTCAGAGTAACGATTAAAGAGGCTTTGTTTGATATTCCAGCTGAGTTGTTGTACGTTGCGTTACGAGCGTGACATCAGCGCGGTGTCGTTCTTCTTCTGTATTTCTATTGGCTGCTCACGAAACAGTTTTTAAAGGTGCATACCGCCACCTGCTGTGTGGAGATGCTGCACAGAGTCAACAAAAGACGATTAAACGTTGGTGAATTTCAGATCATGAACACAGACGTTACGTTGTACGTGAGTCGGCGTGACGCGGAGGTTTGATGTTATCGCAGACAAACAAACAAAAGGTTTCTATCAGGCTGTGACGTCTGCTACAGTTTGTCTCTCAGAGAAGAAGAAGACATTTAAAACAACAGCTATAAATAACACGAGAGTAGAAATGTATTTTCATGTGTCGTGTGTGAGACAACAGAACGGAAATAAACCTCAGACGGCTCGCAGAGAACAACAGAACAGACGAGATGTTAAATCTGAACAACAGACGTTTGATTCGTCGCCGTCTCAACAGGTTAAAATTAAACTTCTCCTGCTGCAGGAAGTGGAAGCTCAGCGCGTCACCGGGTCGGAACAAAGTTCTGAGATCGCACGTCATCCCAGAATCAACAGGTGGAGAGAACCAGAACCAGTGCAGGAGGTCAGAACCTGTTCATCAACAGGTCACACCTCCACCTGAGCAGACCAGCAGCTCTGAGGTCATCAGCAGGTTGACCTGCACAGGTGAACCCTCCCTGCACACCCCTCCACATTAAAACTTCCTGTTAATTCCTCACGCACACACACACACACACACACACACACACACACACACAGGGCTGTCATCGATGGGTGCACATGTTTTCCTCGACGCTCACACACACACACACACACACACACACACACACACCTTGGAGCGTCAACACGCTGCATGGCTTCCACAGGTACAGAGTCACACGCACGCATGCACGCACGCGCATGCATGGGCAGGAAAAGGCGAGACCACAGCAGCAAAGCAAAGACAACCGACCTGTTACAGCCACAACACACACACACACACACACACACACACACACACACAGCTCGGCTCTCCTCTGGACGGTACCGGCGGTCCTCCCGACACCTCCAGGCTCAGAATAAAACGCAAAGCGACGCGGAACAGCCGGTCCTCCCTCCCTCCTCCCCTGCCTCCCTCCCGCCGGGCTGCCGCTCCGCTGTAAACATGCAGTGAGGAGTGTGTGTGTGTGTGTGTGTGTGCGTGTGTGTGTGCACGAACACAAATCCGAGCCCCGTTACCGTTCTCTCCGCGTCGGGTCCTGCTGGATGCTCGGCTTGGTGGGCGCCATCTTCCTGCAACAATTATGTGATTTCTTACTTTCTGGTCTCCCCCCCTCTCTCCCTCTCTCCCTCTCTCCTCCCTCTCCTCTCTCCTCTCCCCGCTCTCTCCCTCCTCTCTCGCTCCGGGATCAGGTTGAATCGGACGCGGAGCGGCGGCGGTGCGCTGCGCCCTGACAGCAATGCGTCATGGTCGGTGTGTTAAGACAAAGCCATGTCCGTGTGTGTGTGTGTGTGTGTGTGAACGTGTGTGTGAGTGAGAGCGTGCGTGCGTGCGTCTCGTGCTTGTCTCTGTCCTCCGCCGCTCAGCAGCGTGGAAACAACGGGCGGTGGAGGTGGAGGTGGAGGCGAGGAGCGGGCTGCAGCTGCAGAGGCATGCCGAGCGGAGTGAGGGGAACCCGGGGTGATGCCTGTCAGATCCCGCTGTCTCTCTCCTCCCTCCCTCTCTCCCTCTCTCTCTCTCTGCCACCACGTTAGATTTTCCCTTCACGCGTTCCGGAGAGGAATAAAAAAAAAAAAAAAAAAAAAACAGCCTCCCAAAAAATAAAAACCAGGCGCGTCAAATCTTCTCTTCACATTCGCGCCGCCGCTGCAGCGACAACATCCGCGTTCAGATCCCCGCGGCGGCGCGTCGCCGGGCGGTCAGAGAGCGCGCTGCTTCTTCGGAGCATGGTTTTTTTTTTTCCTCTTCTTCTTCTTCTTTTTCTTCTTCTGGCTGCTGACAGGAGAAAAAAAAAGAGAGAGGGACACATCTCCGTGTTTCTGCAGCCGGCGCCACTCAGATCAGCTGGAGTCAGTTTGTGTGTGTTGATATTTTTTATCTTCTTCTTTTATTATCATGTTTGTAAAAGCAGCAGTGAGCAGCGAGGAGGCTGCAGGTGATCAATCACATCAGATCCTCAATAAACACATCAAATATCCAAATCAATAAGAATAAAACCACTTTAACTTTCACTGCTGCAGGAACTGAGCAGCTTGTGTTGTTGTGTTGTTGTTGTGACTGACAGGAAGCTTCACTTTCATCACGTCTGAAATAAATAAATCACTTTTTTAATTTATAAGCTTTAGAAACACGTCGTTTAGAAACCAGCGCCTGCTTCTTTATCTACATCTTTTTTTTTTTTAAATTTCTCTAAATATTCATTTAAATTCTTTTTTATTATTATTATTTAAATGTATAATTCACTGGAAGCTAATGGCTAATCGTGCTGTGCTGATGAGCCGGCGGGCTGCAGCCTGGAAGCTGACGAGCCTCCCGCTCTATATAACCAATGACCTGTCAAGGTCAAAGGCATGCTGGGTATTCTCCACACAAACACGGGGTTACAGGCGCTGCTGTGGTGGGAAATAAAGACCGGGGGGAGAGAGAGAGAGAGACGAGGGAACCGCGACCTCCAGCCGACGCTCGCCACGAGCCGAGCCGCCTGACGCTGAACGCCGTCAACGTGTTGCAGCTTCGTTTGTGTTCCACAGACGAGGAGACGGATTCTTCAAATCTAAAGCTGAGGCGCTTTTCTGCTGCAGATTTTATCAAACTGTGTTTGTTGTGAAATATTGGGAGGCGACGGCGTGGACAGTTTCTCTGAGAGGTCACAGGTTCGACCTCCCAGCATCCTCTCTGTGCAGCCCGGACGCAACATGACGACACAAACAAACAACATCTGAACATGTTTTGGGGTTTTTTTATCGATGCATCCGAGCCGGTTTTGCTCCATGTGCTGCCTCCTGAGCGGCTTCTGATTTTATTTTATTTTTTTAACCTCGTCCAGCCGTCGGTGGAGTTGGCGTTCGCTCCTCCTCGCTCCCGGCTGCTCCTCGCTCCTCCTCGCTCCTCCTCGCTGCTCTCCCGGCTGCTCCGTCGCAGCTCTGCTTACTGAGAGCAGTCAAACGGAGGCGACGTGGATAATGGAGCGTAATGTATAAACATATTAGCTCCCAGCTGTTTGTTGGGGGAAACATCATGTATAGAGAGACGGGGGAGAGAGGCCGAGGAAGGAAGGAAGGAAGGCGTCGGATTGAAGACGGCTTTGTAAAACGTCTGCGGCCGTCAGAACCCCGTATGAGTCCTGAAACCTTCCTGCAGACCAGTTCGGCCTGTGTGGACCCTCGGGCCCCTCGAGGGTCCTGCAGGAGTCGTGACGGGCCCGCCGGGATGACGACACGCTGAAACTCCTGCAGAGAAAGTGTCACAACCCTCAACTCTAATCCTGCCACATACGGACACAAACATGAGGTCGCGTCCCGTTCGGGGCCCCGGCAGCGCCGCTTTAAATAACAATGCGGCTCCTTATTCTGCTCGTATTTGTTGCTTCAGAGGGCCGAGACGCTCTCGGTGCACTCGGAGGCCCCGGCTGGTGATTTATGTCGTGTTTGCCCCCCACAGCTTTCAGACTTCACACACACACAGATACACTCCATAATACTGAGGGGTTTTTAGGGGTAATAAGGGAGAAGTGTGAGTGTGTGTGGTGTGTGTGTGTGGTGTGTTGTGGCCCCCCCACGGCTCCGGATGATTAGAAAAAACAACCCTACTGAGCGGCCGGACGGGGGGAAGCAATCATTGAGATTCAGAGCGGAGAGGAAATAAGGAAATAACAGGACGGCTGGAGAGAGTCGTCCCTCCGAACGGGTCGGACTCGAGGAGACGAGCAGCTGGAAAACACTCGACACGATTTCTCTCTTTTCAACACAAATCACTCCCAGAAATTTCCAGTGAATTTGCAGAAACTCATCGCAGGTTTTTCCCACAGAATTACCTGAACTTCCACCGGATCTCTGCAGCCTGACGCCTCTTTTTTCCTCCTCTGTCGCTTCAGCACATTAAGAAAACTTACAAACCAAACGGTGGATGTTGAATTTAATCCTCTCGTGTGGAATCAAAGTCACCAGATTCTCCTTTTTCTTTTTTCTCTCTCTTTCGGGGTTTGTTAGAAAAATTCAATACAATAAATAAAAAGGGAAGTGAGGGAGGAGAAGGCCACGATTTCTGGGAACATTTATCCGAACGATAACGATGAAAACACCTTCGTCCAGTTTCACACCTGCAGCGAAGGTCGAGGATGAATTCTCTACATCTTTGGTTTGAAAAATACCAGCTGAAAAAAAAAGATCTTTATAAAAATGTCAAAATAAATTAAAGTGTCCACTGAGTTAAAGAAGCCCAGAACAGAAAAGTGTCCCATGAGCTGATCCTGGATCAGATTTAATGGATTTAATATAAATCTGTGACAGGAGACATGAAGCAACATTCAGGATCATTAAACTGTTTTTCCTGAAGCGTTCATGAGACACTTTTCTACATTTTTCACATTTCAGCTACAGGTCGCTCCTGCGCAGCGGCCCACGTACCTTTGCTGGTAGGCGGTGATCCCCTGCACGCCCTGCGGGGTCCCGTTCGTGGCTCCGGGGACCTGCACCGGCACCCGCCCCACCTGCGGTCCGGCCACCATCCCACCGCCTCCGCCGCCTCCTCCGCCTCCAGCCCCGGGTCCTCCGCCTGCCGAAGCCGTCACCTGGACGCTGAAATCCGGGAAGATCCTGATCATGGTCCCCCGGCCGAGTCCGCTGCGCTCCCGCGTCTCGTTCAACAAACCTGCTTCTTCTTTCCTCCACCGATCAGCGGGATCACCGGGATCAATGGAGCTATCGATCGAGCAGCAGAACACAAACAACACTCTTCTTCTTCTTCTGTTGTTTCGACTCTTCTTCTCTTCTCTAACCTTCGGACGGAACTCTCCGGATCATGTTCCCGGTGCGCAAAACCAAACAGTCCCCGATCAGTGGATCGATAGATGAGCGGGATCAGAGAGTGAAGAGTGAAACCTTCTCCTCCTGTTTCCTCCTGTTTCCTCCCGGGTTTCCTCTCTTTCTCTCCCTCTCGGCTCCCGTCACTGATCACCTCCGTGCACCCTCGTGCAGCTCCGGATCATGGTCCCGGTGTCTCCGGTGCGCGCGGTCTCCCACTCTTCTTCTTCTTCCTCCTCTTCTTCTTCTTCCTCCCACTCAGCAGTCAGTGGGATCAGTGGATCAGTGGATCAGAGAGGTGATTATTTCACCGGTTCAAAGGCAGACAGGCAGCCGTGAGTGCGCACTTGTCTCCGGGTGCAGGAGCTCCGGACTCTCCGCTCTCACGCCGCCGGCTCTCCATCCGAGGGAAGGCACCCGGTCCCCGGCTCCGCTCCCGCCTGGTGTGTGTGTGTGTGCCGGTGGTGTCGGGTGGGTGTCTGTGGGAGCAGCGGACCTGAAGGAGAGCAGCCAGTCAGGCAGTCGGTCAGTCAGTGAGCGCGCGGCTCTCAGCAGCACGAGCTCGGCAATGACATTGGTGTGATACAGCGGCGGCGGCGGCGGGAGAGTGTGTGTCGGTATGTCGGCGAGCGCCTGCGTGTGTGCGCGCGTATGAGCGTGCGTGCGTGTGTGTGTGTGCTGTCCTCTGCGCCCGAGAGAGAGAGAGAGAGAGAGAGAGAGAGAGAGAGAGAGAGAGAGAGAGAGAGAGAGAGAGATTGACTGATAGCGCTGTTGGTTCAGCAGGACGACGTTTCCTCTCGCTTCACTGCGCAGCAGCTGTAAACTGGACTTTTATTTTAAAAGGCAGCGCGACAATAAAAACCACGTTTATATAGAAAATGGCTCCTTTTGTTTTTTTTTTCTTATTCCCTGTATGTTTCTGCAGCCGGTTCCGGCTCATAAAAGTGTCCAAACGGAACCAGAATGTTGAATAAATGCGCACAAACTTCCAGCGGAGCGCAGAGAAAAGACGAACTTCTCTCTGCGCGTAAAACCGAACGAATCCTCCTGAAGTGTCACTTTTACTCTCATCAGAAGTGGAGTTGAGATTATTTTATTTCACCCTCAGGACTTCAGATGTTCCCGCTGTCGTGTCTGCGGGGATGGAGGCGGTTAAATGCGGGTTTTGTGGCATAAAGAAGACGCGCGGAGCTGAAGTGACAGTTTGCGTAAATTCTCCATCAGGTGTGAGAACAGCTGAAGCCGCTGCGCTCCTTCTCTGCGCTCTGTGGAGCTCCGTGTGTGATCAGACTCCCGAATACAGTCATAGACACACACACACACACACACACACACACACACACACACACACACACACACACACACAGTCTCCTCCCCCTCTCCCTCTTTCTTCCTCTCCACATCTTTCTGCCGCTCACAGCTTGTTTTGTTTCTGCTGAGCTAAATTATTATAAAGACAGTTTCACTCTGCATGCTGTCCACCACATTTGTTCCTGAAAGACAAATTACTGTTAAAGGTTTAAAAGGTCATCCGAACTCCAAACTTTGCAATATAAACGCTTCAAGTATAATTTTGCGTTCCTGTGATGAAGGTGACGTGATGTGACGACCTTCATAGTTTTTGGGATTTGGTCCGGATTAGGAAAAGTTTACACAGGGGCGGACTTAGTCATTTGGGGGCCCGAGGAAAACCCAGTCATTGGGGCCCTCCACGTCCTCGTACTGCACTGACAAAAGTTTTATTCTCACCTCAACACAAGGTCTTCAATGCGGCAGCAGCAAGTAGGTTCAGCCTGGATGTTGTTGTATCTTGTGTTACTACTTAGTTAAGCCCCCCACACACACCGCCCAGACGTCCAACTGCCTTATCCGACCACTCTGCTGCCTCTCGTCTGACCCGTTCGGCACAAAAGTTGCACTGAAACACACCACCTCGACGTGCTGCCAGCTCCACAGCAGCGTGTACGTTCTGCGCTTGCGTGAGATGCAATAAGCGGCTTTTGATCAAAACGAAACTTAGCTATTTCAGATAAAAACAGCTGCATACTAAACGTGCAGCGAGGCATGACCAAACGAACACAGATAAATTCGTCCTGAACGGACATAATAACAGCCAGTCGCGTGCCAGTACTGCAAAACATGAAAACGGGGAATGACGGAACGGAGTCCATAGAAAAACAAAGCGCACACAGTATTCCGCCCTCCCACACAGCGCGCTGATTCGCTAGCACACCGCCAATCAGAACGGCCATTCAGCTGGCACACAACCAATCAGAGAGTCCAATGGCTCAGACGTCCGACAGCCCTCCTCCTCAGACTTCACATGCTGAGTCGGAGCAGACAACGTCCGACCGGCTCCGAAAGCTTCCGACGCAGCTGAACACACCAAACAGAAATGTTCCCGACCTCGTCCGAGTCTCTCCAAACGCTTCAGACGTCCAACGGTTGGGCCGGTGTGTTGCTGCCTTTAGATCAGGCGTCACCAACACGGTGCCCGCGGCACCAGGTGGCCCCCCAGGACCACATGAGTCCCTCAGGCCTGTTTACAAATGAAAACTGAATATTGACATTATCTGTTTCCCAGCTTGTTAAGTCATTGTTGATTAACTATTGTTCACATAGACGAGTATCATTAATCATTAATAATCATATATAACTAAAGGCAAACTGAGCAGATGTGTTATTTCAGAAGAGTGAATCAAACTGGAAGCCCTTCGTACGACTCAGTAACCATGAAGCAGCTCTCAGTTTCTAAAAGGTTGGTGACCGCTGAGCCGGATCGTCCTGAGAAGAGACGGAACTCCAACAAGAACGGCTGTAAGTCATTTTAACAGCTAGACTTTAAACTCTGTAATCTCTCATGTAAATACCAACTGAGTGATGATATTAAAAAATAATAATACCAAAATGTACATTTTAACAAGCTTAATTACATTTATTAATATTCATATCATCGCACATAGTAAACCGTAATTATTGTTTATATTTATACAAGATTTTAATAGAGAAAACTCAGAACAAGAAAATTAACTATTAAAAGTAACTTATTTGATTATGAAACATTTTATTTTAACACTTAATATTTAATAACATGAATAATAATAATAATCGAAAAGGCTGGAAACGAGTTGGTCTAAAACAAACAAAGAGCAGCTGTGACCACAGTCTGCAGATTTCCTCCGCTCTCCTCACAGTCACACTCGGGCTGGTGGCATTTCAAGTGTCCGAGGTTTGGTTCTGTTCGCAGCTCTTTGGACCGGCACCGCCTCCGTGTCCGTGTCTGCTGCTGCTGCTCCTTTAAGAAGATGCAGCATTGATCCGAACCAGGTCGAGGATGTTATAGAAGACACCGGCTATCTTTGACGCAGTCCGCCCTCGCCATCTGGTCCGGGTCGTCCTCGCCGTACTTGGTGTTTTTGGAGTAAATCACAGACTCTGGTTTTGCCTTCGCCCCACTAAAGCTGCCCACACCTGTGTGCAGGTGCTCAGGATGCAGACATCCTTCCTCAGCTTCCCCTGATACACAGACAGCTCCGCTCGCTGTTTCACGGAGGGGAACTCCCGTGTTTGTTTGGTGCCAACCAGGCTGTATAATACAACTATATAATAATTAACTTACAGGTAAATTAGCAAAGAAGCGCAGCTGCAGACCGCTGACACAGTGAGAGACCAGAGAGACAAAGAAAGCAGCAAACCGAGAAATGATGTGGTCAGTATGACCGCTGATGGCTGAAACAGGTCAATCATATCAGATGTTCTTTGTGTTTTGTGTAATTTATATGAAAACTATTATAAATTCAAATACAGACACTTTTAGGTAAAGTCAGGTAAGTTAACAGCAGTACTGCATTTTTTCACTCAACACAGTTGTTGCACATATAAACATTTGAAAACGGTCAGTGACCAACACAGTCGTGTTAAAATCCTTCTTGAGGATTATTATCTAACAAGTGAATCATCTCAACGCTTTGACTGTAATTGATAAGAACATTAATCGATGTTTAATATAGTTTCTGACCATTCTGAGCGCTTTAATACTCACATCTGTGTGATGAACAGCGTCACTCTGTCTCTCTCCTTCATCTCCTCCTCGCTCACACTGACAGCAGCTTCTGGCTGTTGTCGAGTATCTGCGGCTACATCCGGTGTCACTGGGAAAAAGGTTCACACTTTTGGTAGTTTTGATAAAAACTGTTTGCTTCCCTCCTCTTCTCCTCTTCTCCTCTTCTCCTCTTCTCCGCTCCACCAGCGTAACTCCGCTTCTTCTTCTCAACTCAAAACCTCTGAAAAACGCGCCAACTAGTTTGTTTTGCTTCCGTCTTCCTGAATCAAGCCTGCACATGCGCAGTAACATGGAATAGTCCATTGCCTGAGAAGGGAGGGGGGAGCAGTCGAAACAATCACGATGGTTTAAGCATTTTTATGTATTTTTAAGCGCGCGAATTAAGATTAAAACAATAATAATTGCTTTCAATCGAAGACAACTTTATTAAATCAGTTTTTATGAGATAATGAGTTTAAGAGATTATGAGTTTATGAGTTTGGGGGCCCCTGGAAATCTCGGGGTCCCAGGAAATTGCCTGTGTTTGTCTAATGGTGAGTCCACCACTGAGATTACATTAATTTACAAAGGTACATTTAACAAAGTTGACTTTTGCAGGTGGTTCTGCTAAATCAGCTACAAACACGTTTAATTTCCTGTAACCTCTTCACAATAAAAGCCCCGCATTATTCAGTCATTTAAAAGCTTTTATTCTGAAGCAGCATCACAGGAAACGTTGTGTTTTCAGCAGCAGTCACTGAACACGACCAGAACCAGCTGACGGTGAAGACGTGGAACACACAGCATATGTTTCAAGACTAAACAGGAGAGAAACTAAAGATTCAGTCACTGAGAGCGGAACACGCTGACTTTATAGACCTCTTTCTCTCAGGACGTGAGTTCAGTATCCACTTTAGCGGGTGACGGTGTTTGTTACGGGATGGTCGCAGTCACGAGACGTCACTGTGGCCCGCTGGGAGGCACGGACAACACAACCCGGTTGCCGCAGCTGGAGTCACATCACTGGATGTTTTTAAGGACACCTGGACGCGTCTCCGTCCGTGATCTCCGACCAGAACAGGTGTTATAATCCAAACCATGTTTTCCTCTCCAGAGTGTAAATGCATTATTGTGACGAGACAGAGATATTAAAACTAAACAGACATAAAGAAACGTTGAGTTTTAACTCATCTGTGCTTTTACAGAAATGTTCTTAGCTAACATGTATGCTGGAGATCGAGTCGGACTCTAGACTTTTCCTCCAGAGATCAAAGTTTGATCCTTTAACGTTAAACAGACCAAAAGTCACAATATGTGAGTTTTTTATCAGCGAGCTTTATTTTGAAAGACTAGCTGGAAGAAAACTCGACCGCCGAGCCGCCACGTGTCATCAGAAGTCAAGTCGGGAACTCAAATCCACAAAGGTGACATCATACAATATCTTTGTTGTGAGTCGTGCAGTAAAAACAGCTCTCGTCGTCGCTCAGCTGATTTGACTCCTGACAGAAGACTCGGGCGACTCGTACGACTCGTTTCAAAGCGTCCAATCTATGACATCAGACAGAAACATGAGTGACGTCATTTCACCTCAGCTGCGTTTGGCTGTTTAGCATTTTCTCACAGCAAACCTACATGAACCGCGCTAGTCGATAGCAAAGCGAGCTAATTAGCCGAGCTGAAGCGTCCCTGACGCGGCGCCTCGGTTCCTCCTGTTCTCTGAGTTTGTTGTGTTGGTTTCTCTGCGGCGCTGAGACACGTTTGCAGAACTAAAACTCTCATTTGCATCCTGACATTTCCAGCGAGGGGGAATCAAACCCCAAACTCTGCCGGGTTTTACGGCTCCCCCTCGTCCTCCTCATCGAGCCGCCCAGGACACATTTTCAATATTTCATCCTCCTCTGGACCCTCCGAGCTCCCCAGCCGGACCCCTGCTGGGACTCCGCGCCTCACTTTGAGAGCCCCTAATAACCTACAGTTCTCGTCTGTCCTCCGAAACAAAGCATTGCACTAATAAAACGTCCCAATTGAGCTGATTAAATACCAATAAAAACACACAGCGCTCCACTCTGCCAGCCTGCAGTCTAAATTGGATCGCAGCTCTAACCAGCAGCTCCTAATGAAAACCACCGCTGCAGCCCGGCTCGCTCGCCCGCAGTACAGTTTACCTCGCTCGCTCTCCCTCTCTAATGAAATCAAATGAATTGGACTGGAGGTTTCAGGGGAGACATGCTGGACCCCCTTATAGAATTAGTTCTGAACCGTGTGTGTGTGTGTGTGTGTGTGTGTGTGTGTGTGTGTGTGTTTGTGTGTGAGTATCTTTCTAAGTACGACCACGTGACCGCTGACCTGCCTCTGACTCAGCCTGTGTGTGTGTGTGTGTGTGCGCAGTATGCGTTTAATACAGCATGCATTCACCTCTGCAGTGTGTGTGTGTGTGTGTGTGTGTGTGTGTGTGTTTACATCACAGACTGCGTGTGTGCTGACTGTATTAGTGAGCTGTGACCAGGTAAAGTACAGCAGACAGAATCAGGACAGTCAACCTGCTGTTATCCCCGAGGACAACACACACACACACACACACACACACACACACACACACACACACACACACACACACACACACACATACACACACACACACACAAACACACAGCTCCAGCAGCAGAGCAACAAACACTTTCTCACACTGTACTTTCTGCCGTGGTGCGTTCAGGTGCAATAATCACGATTATTTTTCGTGCTGATAGAATTCTGTCTCCACATCTTGACGTGCGTCCTCCTCACCTGAACTACTGTCTGGATTTATTGTCTTCATTTTGGAGGAAGAATTTGAGCCCGTCTCACAAAGTACCGCTCCTAAATAGGCTGAGCAGCGCCTCTTTCCAGAAATCCTGACCCGGTAACTCAAGTTGATCCACAGATCTCACTGTGAGCAGTTTTTGTGAAGGAACTATTTTGTCGCAGTGTCATCGCGCAGAAGGAATCATGTTTATATTGAATGTGTACTCAGGTCGGCTGACTCTGCAGCAGACGCAGGTTTTAATCAGCTTCGATCTGAATGTAAGACCCGGATGAACACGCTGCATCCCACGGTATCAACTTGGCGGTGGCACGAAAAGAATTTAGGATGTTGTCTGTTGTTGTTTTCTCTTCTGTTGCAACAGTTTGTGGTGCATTCATGACACAAAGTTGTCGTCAGTGATGTTCAACGTAACGCCTGTGTAGACTGGCTAATTTTGGTGGAGAAGCAGAACATGAAGCAGCTTATTATGACCCATGTTCAGGTTTCTGGCTGGCAGCGACCTCTAGTGGCTGCAGAAATTATCACAGCTGCAAAGGAGGAAGGAGCGACTGGTCCGCACAGAGAGGAGCTCGATTGTAAGATTGTTGGTTTTCTGGTTCAATGTAATCGTAAATATTACAGACAGAGGCGACAACGATGAAGCAGCTTCAGGGGAAAACATTTCAACTGGAGAGAGAAATCCAGATTATCTCAAATTGTTTAATTTAATGTTGTGAATGTTGAAAGGAAGACATGAGGCACAAAATGGAGTCAGAGAAATGTGCAAAAATGCGACACACACACACACAAAGCTGTCACCAGTTTCTCTGAGTTGCTGTAAAACACAACAAAAGTCAATAATTTCCCGTCATGTCTCTCTGAATCGTTCCTGTCATCTCCGCAGACACGCGTGTCTTTCTATTAAGCCGACCGTCAGTCCGTTAAAGATCACACGTCTCCGTTTCCTCGTTTGAGCCTTCGTGTTTTTTTTATTTCCTCCGGCGTCGCTGACGGACGGCTGATGACAAAGAAATCATCAGTTTTGTTTTCGCAAGATCAGATTTTAGACAAAACCAACAGGCCGGAGTTCCTACGAGTCGTGATGGATGAACGAGACGAGCGTGGCCAACTTTTACTGTTTCAGAAGAGCGACACACAGACAGAGTTATTAATCAACAGAGGAGGAAGTAACAGAGTACAAATACTTAGTTACTGTAGATGTTTCATGTCTCTGTACTCTGAGTCTCTGTGTGTCTTCTCCTCTCTACATCTGAACTTTCTCCTCCTCACAGCTTCAGAACAGCCTCGTTACTTTAGTTTGATGCCTCTGAGGTGAATTCTGGATTCTTGTTATTTCCCAGCATCAGCAGACTCATGTGGACCAATCAGACGCAGCGAGACGAGACAAAGACGTAAAAGCCGTAAGAAGCCGTAAACAGACAGAGAGGGAGACTGGAATGTGGAGAAAAGGCGTGTTAGTGTCTCGTATCTGCAGAGAGTTTCTGATTTTCTCTCTTTGTTGCTGCTCGGGACGCTTTACCAACCCAACATGTGTCTGTTTGACGTCCTGGGAATGAGACTCAACAATCAGCTGTCTTTGTGGTGCGTTCAGGAACAGCTGGGACAAATCCTACTGATTCTACCTTTAACTTTAATAGTCTTTGAATTCTATTAATATGACGTGAGCTTCAGTTAGCTTTGACCACAGACAGTTGAGATGATTGTGAAGCTCCAGAAATGTTTTGTGGACAAACGAAACTTCACCTGACTTTCCGTCTAGTTTCAGTAGAGTGACGTCTCACCGTGTGTGTGTGTGTGTGTGTGTGTGTGTGTGTGTTTTCAGGTTGATGATTGTGGTTTTAATGTGGATTCATGGAGTTTTTGTCCTGATTGCGTTTCCACGTCAGTCGTCAGAACACATTTGAGAAACAATCCGATACGGCAGACGGACGGATAAATAAAAGCAATGATGATGCCGCCGTCGACGGAGACAATCAATCATTAGCATACGTAAAGGAAGTGTGCGTGAGGGGAAGGAGACACAAAGTTGATGTCTATTATCAATCATTTGCATACGGAGGTGTGTAGACGAGGAGGATGTGTGTGCGCGAGCGGCAGGAAACTTCATGTGTGTCTCTGAACGCTCCATCTGTAATTCCTCATAGCAGTTAATTCATCATCTGTGCTGAGGCGTCGGGCGTCCGCAGGCGTTTAGGACTAATATTTCAGCTCCCATTACAGTGGCGGAGCAGAGAGCCGAGGCTCCGGTTTGACCTTCGACCTCCGCCGGGGGAATCGCAGCCTGACCCCATCCATCAACGCGGGGAGCGGGAAAATATTAAGAGGGGGACATTATTAGTTTGATTACAGCCGAGAGAGACTCAGCTGTCATTTTCAGCCGGCGGGGTGGGCGGCTGTCAGCGCCCGTCTGTCTCTCTGCTCGGCCTGCGGGGCTACCTGTCTGTCCACCTGTCTGTCCTCCTGTCTGTCCACCTGTCTGTCCACCTGTCAGTCCACCTGTCAGTCCACCTGTCTGTCCTACTGTCTGTCCTCCTGTCTGTCCACCTGTCTGTCCTCCTGTCTGTCCACCTGTCTGTCCACCTGTCTGTCCTCCTGTCTGTCCTCCTGTCAGTCCAACTGTCTGTCCACCTGTCTGTCCACCTGTATGTCCACCTGTCTGTCCACCTGTCTGTTCACCTGTCTGCTGTCCTCCTGTCTGTTCACCTGTCTGTCCTCCTGTCTGTTCACCTGTCTGTCCACCTGTCTGTCCTCCTTTCTGTTCACTTGTCTGTCCACCTGTCTGTCGTCCTGTCTGTCCACCTGTCTGTCCTCCTGTCTGTCCACCTGTCTGTCCACCTGTCTTTCCACCTGTCTGTTCACCTGTCTGTCCTCTTGTCTGTCCTCCTGTCTGTTCACCTGTCTGTCCTCCTGTCTGTTCACCTGTCTGTCCTCCTGTCTGTCCACCTGTCTGTCCACCTGTCTGTCCACCTCCATGATGTGATGTTAAAGTCACGGACGAGACGACTAGCAATGTTTCTGTTAGGTGTTCCTGCAGAGGGACGTGTGACACGAACATCAGATCTATACGTTAATCAGGATTCGTTCTAATTATCCTGAACACACGAACGCGTCACTGAGAGGACGTCAGGCGCTAGAGACGCTTTGTCTTCGTTTGCCACGAGGATGCAGAGCAGAACCTGTACACGTCACGTTTGCTAACTTTAGCATCGGATGTGTGTGTGACTGCTTGACTCAGTGTTTCTGAAGATATTTAAGTTGATAAATCAGCCGTTCAGTTCCAGGATCTGTCTTCATGTCCTCTTATTAATGTTGTATAATAAATACATTTAATTCAAGTATTAGAACATTTTTACCAAAGTACTGAATCACAAACGTGTCCATTTAAAATTCTCTGTAAATCCTTAAAGACAGTCACAAATCATATATTTGATACGAAAATACGTTTTGCTGCGTCACAGGAGAACGAAGAAGAAGAAGAAGCAGAAGAAGAAGAACAATAACAACAAAAAGATGAGGAGAAGAAGACAAATTAGTCTTCAAGTGGAGCCCAGACACAAAGATAAACAAATAGTATTTTCTGACACAATCTGACTTCATATTTTTACCCACAGCAGGAAAAACAATCCACCAATCAGAGCCTGAGGTTGGATTAAGACGAGGAAGTGATGTAAGTTACTCCACCTAACAACAGCGTCCCTGTGTCACCTGGACAGATGTCACTCACTGAACAGAACCAGAACCAGACACTCGTCTGTTCTCAGACAGAACCAACAGGAGGCTCAGTGACTGCAGTTCCCATCAGCACTGAAGCTGAACGCAGCTGCTGCAGAGAAAAATACTTCAGATCCAACAAACACTCACCGTGTTACAATCCAGCGGTGTCACATGGATCCGTCTGCTCACAGGCGTCGACTCCACCGGTCCATTCAGGCAGAATCAGATCAAAGTGTGGACGGCGGGCCTTGAAGCTCGTCTGCCTGCACAGACACAGAGTCTCCTTCAGTCTGCGCTCAGAGAGACGACCTTCATCACACAGCCGGCCAACAGCTGAACGCTGTGTTCACAGGCAGCAACACAAACAGCAGTTTAAAATTCAGCTTCTGCTCAACTTCACTCAACTTTAGTTTATATAAATGATTATAAAAAATGAATCAGTTTTCCAGAAACAAACAAAGAAGAAACCCTCCTGAGGCTGGATCACTCTCCCTCACAGGTGGAGGTGACTGAGGTGTTGATCAGGTGTGGGCGGAGTCAGCTGCAGGGAGCGTCATCAACCTTCACACGCAGATCACAGATCAGCAGAGAGTCACAGCTGCACACATCTGCATGCCAGTTTAATATCACACGTTGATGCATTGAATCAGAATAAAGTGTCGTATCTCTGCAGAACAGCGTTCTTTGTTTCTGCCTTTTGTCAGCCGACTGTCATCTCTTGAATGTCGGAGCGTCCTTGAATGCAACACCGAGACAGAAAAACACTTTTAAAATTCTGTTTTCATGTGAAGGTGACTTTTTTTGTCATCATTTTTTTATTGATAGAAGAAAACAGAGCAGAAAACACCCATACAGATGAAAACAGGAGGAAATTACACAGAAGAGAATTTAATAATTTGGATGAAATTGGTTTTTTTAGCCAATCACTGTTGAAACTTCACATCATCATTATTTTCTTTTCATGTCTAGATTTTTGTTCACACGAGAAAAGGTGAATTTTAGATGTGATGTGGTGCATTCAGGTCCTGTCAGAGTAACTGTAATTCCCAGTGTCAACATGTAAATAGAGTTTATATCACAGGAAAGGAAACGTGAGATATTTCTTATTTCATATATTTCATAAGTTCCTGACAAATAAACAAACACGGACGTTTTATGTCACTCAAAACTGCCGTCATGGATGTTGTGAAAAATGTACCAAGTGCAAGAGAAGAAAATAAAATAAAAAAGTTCACTTTAGATGATAAAAGGCTCCATTAACACGTCAGTGAAAGTCATTAAAGAAATAATAACATTTCTGCATTAAAATGTGTTAAAGCGACTCTTTGTTCTTTATTTTGCTGAGTTGTGTTTTTACATTATTCCAAACAAATCAGACGATTCCAGAAGTTTACTCGAGGCTGTAACTTCCAGGAGTCAGAGAGCGAGGAAAGAAGTCATCACTTAAACTCTATTGGCTGTTTAACAATGAAGACAACAACTCCCATGATGCCACACTGCTGACTGCTTCAGGCTCAGGTGAGCTGGAACACAGAGACGAGGTGGATGACGGACGATCGGCCGGAGGCTGCAGGGTTGGCGGGAAAACACTCTGGAAAGTTTGAGGAAAAATCACACTGATGTTGTGTTCGAGTCCGACGGGAAACCCGAGCTCTGTCCGCTGCAGCAGAACTCCCCGAACCTTCCGGCCCGCAGCCTGCTGAAGTTTCGGCGTGTTGCTCTGCGGCGCGCCGACCCATCGATGGATCACTCTGATCGTGCGAACAAACCCTTGATGACTCCTGCGTATTGCACACATCCCCTAATGTAGGATCAGCTTCTAAGTGAATCTGTTTTCAATCTCTCCTTCCATTTTCCGCCCTCGTCCCCAGACTAAAGTACATTATGGCTCGGCTGATGATGAAGGGATGGTTCTGCTCATCAGGGAGAGGAGGAGAAATGAAGGAGGGGTTGCGGAGGCTTTCTGCGGCGCTACGAGAAGATCATTACGGCGAGGAGAGCAGGAGCTGCTTCACACACGTCCCATTTTCATTCAGCAGCGAACGCAAATGGTTTAAAACACATTCACACATCCTGCAGCTTTTTAATAACACAAATACTTTTACATCTCACGCAGACTCGTGATTGTTTCCTGTGTTGAAGAGTCGCATCTGCAGGTTTCCTCCCCAGAACGAGACGAGCACACGAGTCCTGATGAACGTCTGCAGACTGAAGGTGAAGCTTCGTCTCTCTTGCAGTAACGTTTTACAAACCTCTGGGTTTGTATCGTCACACGTTCTTCCTCAAAACTGACATCGAACATCTTTAAATTTAGAGTTCAGTGTCCATTTGATTCAGTGTGTCCGGAGATTCATCGCCTGCTGTAGGTTTACTCATCTGTCGGTCGAGTTTTGACTTTTAAAGAATGAAAATAACAAGAACAAGAAGCAAACTGCAGCAGAATCTTTTATTAAAATCATTTTAATTGTGCTTTTACTTCTCAGGATAGAATGCAGGATAATTCGACCCTCTGGTGGGAACTCGTGTGAATCTCTGGCAGAATATAATATTCACTACTTTTCAATCATTGTGTGCCGTAGAGAGTCACGCTGCCGAGCTCGTCAGCCTCTCAGTGATGCAGACCTCAACCCCTTCAGTAAGAAACTGGAACTCTTCTTTCCAGATCGTCTGAAGTTTGTTTGGATATTTTCTCTCTCCGCGTTTCTCGCTCACAGAGGAACATGTGGCGCAGTGAAGCTGAATCAAAGAGGAGGAAGGTGTGAAAATGTGTCATGAATTGCAGAAACTACAGAACGATTGCACTAATATAGTTTTATTAACAAATTAATATTCATAAGCATCTCATGTGAGGGATAATGTCCACCGATGTGGACAGCAGGACGACGTGGAGTCCAGGTTTCCTCTGCAAAGGGAATATAATATAATTATATCATACGTCTTAAAGCTTCTAACAAGGATCTTAACGTAACTGCAGTCACCAGTAGATTTGTTTCTTTCTGCTTTTTATTGTGAAAGGTTTATAAAATATTCAACATGAGTGATATCGGATGTTATCGAAGCTTTAAAGGAGAACATGTTGATCATCAGAGTAAATAAATAATGACCTCCAGTTATTTAAACACCGTCTTTAATGTGCCCTTGAGCAAAGCGCCACCAAACTCCCGACCGGAGCCGCGGTGTCTTTATAATATTTAGAATAATTAAAACACAAAATAATTGAAAGTATTACACGTAATCGAGGAGGCCGGAGATCTCCGGCGTGTCCGCCATGATGTCACGAGAGTGGTGGTTGTTGTGTTGAGTGTAAACTGGAGGCCGCCCCCCCGACCGCCACGCCACCGCCCCCCCCGACCGCCACACCACGCCACCACCACCGCCACGCCACCGCCCCCCCGACCGCCACGCCACCGCCCCCCCGACCGCCACGCCACCGCCCCCACGACCGCCACGCCACCGCCACCGCCGGTCCTCCGAGCAGAGCGGCAGATTCATTCAAGCTGTGGACGGTGAAAGTTTTGACATTTAAAGCCTTTAACTAATCAGTCCGTCTGCGTTTTATCCCTTTCTCTCCGACTTCACAGTGCGAGAGGAGATAATTTGAGCGCTCTGTCTGTTTGATGTACGGTAATCACATGTGATCTTTTCAACAGGGAGCCGGCCGTCTCGTTAATTTGACCGTCGGTGCGCGGCCGGACCCCCCCGCCCTCCCCCCAATCAGGCCGCTGCCTGAAGAGTAATTGCGGAGCCACCATGCTTCGATGCGCTCGACCTTTACGACCTTAAAAGCCATTTCCATTTTTCTGACCACAAAAAAAGAACATATCTTGTTAATTGCAAAAAGGCAAATATTCTCCCTCCTCCGCTCGCCCCTCTCCTTCCTCCCCCGTTTGATTTCCCCTTTGAAGGCAAAACGCTGAAAAGCATTTCCATTTTCATTCATCAACGCTTATCAGTCATCTGAAGGCCCCTTCAGCCACAATCAACATCACGGCGCCGACCGAGAGGGACGCCACAATGAGAAACCATCAACAATCGCAAGAAGCAATTTGCTTTAATGTGGAGTGTGTTTTGTTGCAGCTAACTGCCATTTTTTTAATCCTCTGACACTCTGAGAAAGACAGAAGGAAGTGTCGCAGCGCAGCGTTAAAGGGACGACACGCTGACTTTCACTCGCCATCCAGAACAAACGCTGCCAGAGGACCGTTGAGCCAGAACTGAACTGTACATCTGCTCACACACAAGATCGACACTCAATGAAAGAATCGTGAGCTACCGTATGAATGTTAAAGTGTACATGAACAGGGTTCTGATCACATGACCTTCATCAGGGTCACCTTCTCTGATCCGCACCACCTTCAGCTACACGCAGGTGATGTGTTATTTATCGCAGATACACTGCAGGTGAACGGAGTTTGAATTCTAAATTGATGAACTTATTACGTGGGCTGTCCAGACACTGCGAGGAGCTCACAGAGGCCGGCAGGCTGGAAACAGAAAGGAGAGCTTTAATGAGCTGATGTTCAGAAGACAAAATCCAAACGTGGCAACAAAAAGAAAATATAAGTAACACAAACGCTGAGGACGAACCTGAAACCAAAAGGGCAGGCACAGGAACACAGGAGAGGCAGGAATGATTAACACATGACAGAAAAAATGTGGGAAAGAGACAAAGACAGGAAGTGGAAAGTCATAAGACACATGAAGGTATAACTACAAAATAAAACAGGAAATAACAAAAACAAACAACCAAATAATCTGATTACTTGCTTTATGCAGCTCCTTCTGTAACACATGATCTACGTCTTATGGCTTCTGAGTCATTTTATTTTATCTAAAGCATCACAACACAGATCATCATCACATCAAAAACTAAATAAAGCATAAACCAAAGAAGCGCAGGGAACTTGTGGAGCAAAACAGGACCAAGAAGAAGAAGATGCAGGACTGTTGTGGAGGAAAAGTTGGGCAATAATGAACGACCAAAACACCGGTGTACAAAGAAAAGGGTGGGAAAGAGACAAAGACAGGAAGTGGGAAGTCTCGACAAGACACATGAAGGTGTAACTACAAAATAAAACAGGAAATAACTCACAAAAAACCCAAAATACAAACAACAAAACAATCCGATTACTTGCTTTTCACAGCTCCTTTAGTAACACATGATCTACGTCCTGTAGCTGCTTAATTGTTGATATCTTATTTAGTTTAAAGCATCACAACATACATCAGCATCACATCAAAAACTAAATGAAGCACAAACAAAAGAAGCGCTGGATAAAAAATTAATAAAAACTGACAAAAAGTGGAGGAATGAGGAACAAACGAAACACCGGCGTACCAAGAAAAGAGTGGGAAAGACACAAAGACAGGAAGTGGGAAGTCACAACAAGACAAATGAGGATATAACTACAAAATAAAACAGGAAATAACTAAACCAAACATGCATTTTCATGTACGCAAGAAATACCAAAATCTAACATGCATGAAATATCTGCTCCCCAGAGGATGAACCCTTTAGATTGTACTGACTGCAGCAGCGAGGTGTTAGAGTTGGTTTTGTTCTGTAATCGAAGGCCGATGCTTTAAAAACAATAATTTTATCTCCAATATGAGCTGCAGGGACATTTTTATGATTTGCTCTGATGTGAAAAGAGACATTTCATCACCAAACCAGCGGCGTCGGACCGGGTTCAGCTCCAAAGGATGTTATCAAGGACAGCCTCTGTAATCAGGGACCAATTGATTTGCAGTGTGTGTCCTTTACATTCAGCAGAGGTAAAAACACATCACGGCGGTTCCTCTTCATCATCATCCGGCCGTCGTCTCCGTGTCACCAGCAGCATCTTCCTGTTTCACAAACTGACCTCCGTCTGATGAAGTAAACATTATTTAACGTTCTGTAATATCCTCAAAGTGTTTATCATCCGATCCAATCATCCGCTGCAGCTTTCAGTCGTACTTCATCTCCTCAGCAGTTAAAAGTTTCCATCTGTGTGTGCGGACTGAAAACACAGGTCTGATTAAGGGCAAGAAATGAATCTTGGAAGATCAAAAAAAATGTTAATGATGCATCTCTGATGATTGAGGGCCTGACACACGTCTGTTGTTTAAGAAAACTTCTGAATGGCAGCTTTGATTTGAGCGCCGTGTCCTCCACAGTTGATGGATTCTGTCCAAAACATGACATTAAAGCTCGCAAACCTGCCAGATGAAGGGAACAGAGTTAATAATGACTATGAGGCTTTTTTTCAAACACTCACATCTTCAGTCCTCCATCAGTTTTCAGAGCTGCTGTGCATTAAAAGCACTTTAGCAGCAACAAAACCTTCTGACTGAAAACAGCCGCGTTTAAGGACCACATCCGTCTCCTAAAGTGAAACTCTCCCCAAAATGTACCCGAGTCAAACCTTCGTGTAAAAGCATAATTATGATGAAAGAGACACTTTTAAGATTTACTGTATTTTCGACCTTAACTGTCCTCCAGGTTACGTCACATTCTGAGATCGACACTTCTCCACTGGCAGGACGGCGGCGAGCGGAACAAGCTACTGCTAACGTGAGTTGTTCAAAAACCTTCTTTTTAGTAACTCTGTGTACACAAACAATGTTCTCAATGCTCGTGTTCATGTGTAGAGACCCTGGTGATACTACGAGCAAAGTTTCATGTTGTGTCGAGACTTCTTACTGTTTTAAAAATAGAGATTTTGATGCTATCGTAAAAGTGCCCGTAGCACTCCCATTGAGAATGAGTTTGACCCGAAAACAAAAAAACGGTAAATCTTAAAAGTGCCTCTTTCATCATAATTATGCTTTTACACGAAGGTTTCACGGGTAAATTCACAAAAAAGTCTTGGTCGCATTTTGGCGAGAGTTTCACTTTAAGGTTCCTTTATGACGGCAAAATATGATCCAGGAAAGCTAATTTGGCCGGATCATACCAAAAAATACATATTTTATAGGCGCAATAGTAAAGCAAAGGCACATAACTCTGAGTTGCATTTATGTTTATAGTAAAAATGGAAACAGAACATAAACATCTAAAACACATTTTTAGAAACAGCGTTCTGTTTCTATGACAGGAAGATGCTCCTGTCAGCACTCACAGTACATTCACCAGATAGCTCGTCCAGGCTTTTGCCATATGAAATCGATAAACACAAGCCAATCTGACGCAGAGCCGGACCGGGCTGGCAGGAAAAGCAGTGGGATCCATAATAACGCCTCTGCTACAGCGACAACAGCTCCAATATAGAGTCGACTATCGTCTGCAAACAGTTTGCACCCACAAAATCCGTCAAGCTAACATTACTGCAGAGCATGTGAAATATCTGATGCTATCATGGTTGTTCCCTGCTGATGTTAGCTAAGGCTAGCTTGCATGCCAACTAAGACCAATAAGTAGCTAGCTAACATAGAAAAACACATGTTAAATTGAATTTATTTGAACTTTTCTAAGTGACGAGCTGTTTATACCACAAAAAAACAAACGGACATAATGAGCAAAATTCAGACGTCAGATTTGTTTTCCCAATAAATTAAGTTTATTTGTCAACAGTTGGTTTTACATTGTAGTTCACAGGAACCATGCAGTCAAGCTCTTTATGGCCAATACTAATAATAAAGATATTCCACATCACAGGTCACATACAGAGTTAAATAAACACAAACATCAAGCATTCCTCCGTCTGCATTTTACACCTTCACATATATACACAAGCTCAACTCCAACCTTGCTTGAATTTTTTATTTTTTGTTGCATGTTTTCACCTAACTGGGAAAGCAGTGGTTTTTAATTAACAAAAAGAAAAGGTAGAAGTAGTAACAGTAGAGCAAGGCACACAATTATATTTTAAAGATTTCAAACCCTATTTTGTCCTAAACACACACACACACACACCCCTCTCAACACCGATCCCAAACCCCAGCGTCACTGCTAATCGTCGTCTCAAGAGTCGTCTAGAAAATAAAAAAAGGAAACAATACATGGTACAGTAGTGGTGTACATACATACAGCAGAATTAATAACAACACACGCCCCCGTCAACAGTCATCAAACCTCAACGCCTACACAACAACACCGTTTCAGCTTTTGCCAACTTTGGTCGTGTTGCATAGATAAAATATCATCTAGTTAATGTTAACTCTTTATTTTTGGACACCTGGTGGGACCCTCAGCTCTGCGGCCAGCAGGGAGGGGACAGGTTTAGTTCAGGATGAAGATTTAACCTGATGGGTGTGAAAATTACTCCAGTGACATCTTCCACCACTATAGCAGCAGGTATATTCTATAATTCACCACTAAAATCCCCTGTCGGTTCTTAGAATCAACCAGGACCTCCAAATGATGGTTGGTCACAAAACAATTGTGCCCCGTTTCAAGGCGATGCATCCCTCAAAGGTCGGACGGATGAACATGAGATGGTCTACAGGTAGTTCTTGTCAACATGGAAGTTGGAAACTTTGGAGTGTACTTTACTTTAACAGTAAATGTCAACCGTGCTGACCAAGAGTGCTTGACCCTGGACCTCCCTCTAACACAAGGGACCTTCAAGAAGTCATTGTTAGTCTATTGACGTTGGATCGACTGAACCTTTGGCTGACCGGACTGACCGAGAGTACTTGCAGGACATTGGTTGTTGTCCAAGAATTCAGAGGGAACAATAGTTGAGTTCTCCTAATCTCAGACGACATCAGGCTCTGCTTCTCGTCTACATTTGGATTCAACTCGCTGAACCTGCATTCCCTGATTGAGACGGTCGACGGAGGACTCAACGGTATGTTCAGGTAGTTCTGATCAGCACGGACGATGGAAGCTTTGGAGTGAACCATCAAGAAGTTGCACCTTTATTGTTGCCTGAACCTGGCCTTCCTCAAACAAGATCGTCCACACCGAGGATTCACCAAGACCTTTCACTACTTCCTCCCTCAAACATAAGGGGATCTTCAAGCAGTCATTGTTAGTCTATTAACGCTGGACCAACTGAGCTTTTCGCCAACTTAATTACCAGGAATACTTGCAGTAAATCGGTTGTTGTCAAAGAATCCTATCGCAAATGAGGTGGTCTGCAAAGGGGGTCAACATGGCTGCACGGGCAGTCCTTGTGCAGCAGAACGTTGCATGTAACCGTCAACATATCGAGAAGTCTTGGAAACAACTAGTTATGTTTTCCAAATTCAGACAAAATCAGGCTACACGTGGGTTTGGAAAGAGGAGATGTTGCTAACCTGACTTCAGAGAAGATCGCCTGTAAAACTTCCAGTTCCCCGAATTAAACCTCCTACAGAAGAGTCACCACGGCTTCATCAACACTTCCTCCCTCAAGAAAAACTGAAGGTACGTCAAAGAGCGTTTGGACACGAACGCTTCTGACTTTACTTTGAAGGTTTGAAGAGTCAAGATCCAGCTGATTTACTCTCAGTCAGCAGGTTAAAACAAAACTTTACTCTTTCTGTTCGTCTTGTTGGGTATTTCAACCAATAGATTTTAGTGTCTGAGTAAATATATTAACTCATATCAGAAGGATGACCGGAGCCGTATTTCCATTTAATTGTCCAGCAAATTTAAAGCGAATGTTTGAAATACGAGTTATTTCAGATGTTGATGTTCTCGGTAGCGCAAAACTTATGAATGCACCAAAACATACATTGGCGGAAACACAATCATCCTGTGTTTGTTCCTTCTGCTCGTCGACATCAACACGTTGGTTTCACCTTGGCTTCAACTCGTTCAACTCGCGCACGAAATTCCCGTCAGATAAACGTAACAACATGTCGATTAGGCGTTTCAATAAACAGCTGACGCTGTCTCGAGGTGTTTTGTCTTCGACAGTCAGACTCCAGTTCAACTCTGGAAATGACAGAGACGTGCACGACTAAATCAAAGTCTGCCGGCGTGTGTTTGATAGTCGGTAATGATTTTCCACCCTTTGAGTCCAAATCCTCGGCTTTCCTGTTCAGTCATGATTCAGTCATGCTCTCCGTCTCTCGCAGAGATTTGTATTTGATCACATCAAAGTTCAACAAAGCTGATTAAACTGATGCTAAAGTGGGTCTTTTTACATGTCTTAATATTTGTAGCTTTTATTATTGTAGAGCGTGACACGATTTCTTCACGTCTGTCAACAGCAGCTTCTTCCCGCCCGTTAAATATTTCTAAATGGAAGCTTTAACTTATTTAGTTTCGGCGTACGGAGGCAGTTTATCTACTCACAGCTGCAGTGAGGCGCTGACACGATGAGAAGACGAGTTTCTACCAGAAGACACGACTGTGAAAAGTTCTACCGAGTCGGACTGGGTCACAGCAACAGATGATGAATACTGACATCGTATAGAGACACTGAGTGTTGGTTTTAAAGAAGCTACATGCTTCCTGTGCTGAAAACACTGCAGTGTACAGTTTAAACAGTGCGCGTGTTAAGATAAACCTTAAAATCAGCTGATCTCAGGTCGGTTTGAAGACATTTCTTTACATCAGAGTAATAATTCTTGGTGTTTTACTCGTCCAGATGAATGCGGCTTTCTGCATCGGCACAATCGGTACCGTCTGACCTCTCCAACACAAATAAATGCTTATAAAACAGCTAAAAAATAGATTAATAAAAGGATTAAGCTGCTCCTGGGATGCAACTAATTAGTGAAATATCTCTACAGAAGACCAACAGATTCTTCTCGCTGATCTTCCCGGAATTTAACTGCAATAAAAACTGAAGGATCATAAGCTCGATATGTTGTATTTTCCTATTTGTGATCAATTTACACTGTTGTTGGACATAATGGTAATAAACTCGATGTGAATTCTGCGTATTTCCCACAGTCGGAGTCAGAAGAAGCTGCTCCGTCGTCACTCCTGACATCATTATTCCCCTGAAAACATCAGATCCAACAGTTCAACATCAGTTCCACGGTGATCCTGAAACTGCCGGATGAGTTTTCAGCCCGGTGTCTTAATGATCCGTCCGGTTACAGCGGTGAGATCGGGGGGAAGATCGTGGAGGTGAAAGGTTCCAGGAGCAGAGAGGAAGCCAGGAAGAGAGATCAGCTCGGCGGGGAGGCGACGGAGAGAGTTCCCGTTACAGCTGAATCCTGGAGGCTGCAGCTCCCAACACAGGAAGTCTCTGCAGGAACAGAGAGAGAGAGAGAGCTCGTTATGTTGACGTCAACCACATGACATCATTATAAATGGAGCACAGCCATCGTTCAAGTCGGATGATGTCAGATCAAAACTGTCCTTTTGCCACAAATACTCACTAGATTTCTAATTGTGGATTCATCTGCTGCTGAAAATAGAATCCACTGTTTGTTTGAGTCTTTTTGTGTTTGTTATCATAATGAGCTTTTCAATTGTCTTTCGTTTTTCTATTCCAAAGCTTAGCTTAGCTTAGCTTAGCTTAGCATTAGCCTGCAGCAGGCTTGTACTAGAGCAAACTCTGAGTAGATGCTGGGTTTATTTTCTTTCTCAGAGATCCTTTATTGATTTCTCTGTGAAGAGGGTTCACTCTGCACAGATTTGAGAAACTGAACTTCTGTTTGTTCAATTGTCTTTATTTTACACTCCATAGTCTACTTATGCTTAGGTTAGCTTAGCATAGCATTAGCTTGCAGCTAAGTGACTCTCTCAGTTGGGTTTATTTTCTTTTTCAGAGATCCTTTATTGATTCTTTTGTGAAGAGGGTTCACTCTGGACAGAATTTAGAAGCTGAACTTGGTGACAAACTGAGTTTCTGTCTTTTGCTGTTTGTTGTTGTGTTCGTTGTAAAACACATAAAGATGAGTTCGAACATGTGAACGACAGTCTAACGATGAGCCGTTGGTTATTTTTGCTTGCTGATTAATGAGTCTTTGTGTTATTTAGCTCCACTTGTTCTGTTTTTGTCGTTTTTGCTCGACTAATATTTGCTGTTCTGTTCTTTCTGATTCAAACAATTGACTTCTCTTTCGTTCTCTTACATCCCGATTTTATATTAAAATATTCTGCTGCAGTCTCACACAAATTATATTGGTTTATTCCTGAATAATTGAACGGTGGTTTTATCCTCGTCCCGTCAGATGTACAATTATAATTATCGCCGGTGTCATCTGGCTGGTTCTGTTCGCTTTATTCTCCACTGAGCTCAGTTCTGTTTCCTCCTGTGTGTTTCAGATACTCAGTTTTTCTGTTTGTTTCTTTTGTGTGAAACTTTCCCAACACGAGTCAATGATGAAACACACACTCACTCACACACACTCACACACACACACACACACACACACACACACACACACACACACACACTTCCTCTCTCTCTGCGGTGTGTTTTGCTGCAGACCCTCTGCTGTCTGGGTCACAGAGCACATCATGAGCCGCATTCACGATTGCTTTAATTGCACCTGTGTCTGTGTGTACAGTGTGTGTGTGTGTGTGTATGTGTGTGTAAGTGTGTGTGTGAACAGGTGGGATAGACTGGGGCACGCCATGGGGGTCAGGACCAGCTGTACGCATCACTGATATGATGTGTGTGTGCGCGTGTGTGTGTGTCCTCTGTCGTGGGTTTACATGCATCGTGTGTGTGTGTCTGTGTGTGTGTGTGTGTGTGTGTGTGTGTGTGTGTGTGTACGCTGAGCTTGATTTTGCACTTTCATGTGTGTACTTCTTTGCTTGTAAGTGTGTATGCGGGTTTGTCCTCTGGTGTGTGTGTGTGTGTGTGTGTGTGTGTGTGAACAACATGTCTGTCTAACCTGCAGCTGTTGGGCTGTCAGAGCTTCTACCTGGACTCTCATGCCCTGCCCTCAGGGGTGTGTGTGTGTGTGTGTGTGTGTGTGTGTTTTGGAGTATGGGGGCAGTAGGTTTTGCTGAGCCCTGGAGGCACCCATAGGGCGGCCACATCACACACACACACACACACACACACACACTGGAACTGTGTCAGTGACGGCCTTTGTTTCGTGTTCTGCAGCTTCGTTGTTTGATTTGGGTTTAAAAATAGAAAATATGATGAAATTTAAATTAATTCGCTGCTTGTGTGTTCAGCCGGGATCGTTGTGGAACAACCAGGTTTTAAAATCAGACATAATTCCTACGAGCTGGACGACGACATCCCAGTGAAGCAACGTTTGAAGGTTTTTGTGCCAGAAACAGAGAAACAGAAGATTCAACGTAAAGTTCCAGCATAAGGAAAGTTTCAACTTATCTTAAGATCATAAGATAAAAATGTTCTTAGCTGACATTTATACTGATGATCAGGTTCAGACACTGAGAAGCGATTTGGGGTTCAGTTTTCTCCTCAAAGACTTTGTGACATCGAGCTGGAACTAAAGATTGAACCATCGACCTTCCAATTAATGGACGACCTCGACAAAAGCGGTATGTGAGCTCCGCTTGAACTCATGTTGTATTTCACAACTAACTGATGTCGCAAATCGCAGCTTGTGTTTCAAATGTGTTGCGAGCGTTTGTTTTGACTCTCTGTGACGTGAGGATTTGATCCTAAACAGCAATCGCAAATATTAAAAAGCCTCCAGTGATGAACGAGTGACTTATTTGTTGGTATTCGTATTTGTTAACTCACTCTAACTGTCGCCGCCCTCGAGGCCGGCGCTCTCACCGAGGCTTGGCTCCGCCCTGGTGGTTTCCTGGTGGCGTGATGGACGGCTGACTGCGAGCTCACCTGAGAGAGAGAAGAGATACAAGAAAACAAGAGAGAGACTGTTAAATCACATGAAGGCAAATACAAGACACAGCAGAGAAAGAGAAAACAATGTTCCACTTTATTCTGTTTGTTTCAGCAGCGAGAGGGAGGGAGGGAGGCAGGTGGCGATGGATGGCGAGGGAGCGAGTAAAGGAGGGAGACAAACAAGAGAAGGGAGAGAAGAATAAATCAAAACGGCATTATCGGGGCTGAAATGTTGTTTGTCTTTGTTTTCTAATCGGCTTGTTCTTTTTCTTTGAGCCCAAACTGATGAAAAGTTGCAAATTAAAACAACGAGCATCAGGCCGAAAACAATTCTCTCCCCCTCTCCAGCCAGCGCTCTTAATTGGTTCACAACTAATCGCTTTGTAAAGACTTGTGTAGCTATTATACCCCCCCCATACATCTACTGATGCACACACACAAACACACACATCTACATATGCAGTCACGCTCGCAGGCACACATGCATGCAGCACATCAACATCTTCACATATGCTTCCGTTTGACGTCCTCCTAATGAATTTATGAGCTAATGAGGAAACTATCACACATCAGGACGGAAACGCTGCTGCAGGTTTTGGGGCGACATCATTATTGTTTGCAGGGTGAAACTAATTATTAAAAGTCCGACAGATAAAATAAATCTAATAAAAATAAAACAAATGTATGCAAGGAAATTATCAGTAAAGGAGAAAAATACATTCTGAAAGACAACAAATTTACAAAAAAGCGCAAAACAGAATCTTAAAAATACAAAACTGAATCAAACATGAAGCCATTTTGATCATTATTGTGGAATAAAGATGAAGATTCCTGCGATCACGACGACGTTACAGCTCTTTCAGCAGTGATTCGACTTTATAAAGGTCACCAGTCGATTTCCCACTGAAACCATCTTCACTCCCGACATCGTTTCACTTCAGCTACAGTCCTTAATTAACTCACATTTCAATAACAGCAAGAAGAAAGCTACGTAGTGATCACTGCAGAGATCAAGAAATCTGCACAGGGAGTCCTGAAAGCCCAAAGTTAGCTTCAGGCTAATGCTAATGTTTAGCAGGTTTAATATTTACATTATTTACCATTTTATTTTACTAAAAACATTACATACCTCTGCCTCTGTTTTCACAGGATTACACAAAAACTACTGAAGTGATTTCAATATAAATAAGGCTCATTTAGGTGTCGGGCCTTGGCGGAGGTATGCGCTCTACACTGTGGCATTCTAGTTAGTGGTGCAACACAACAGATCATGACAGAAAAATGTGACAAAGGCCTGTCCTCGCTCAAAACATGGTCCTGGAAGCCATCAGTGAAGTAGCAACTAGTGGGGGGGGCATTTGGCGAGCTAGCCAGTAGCATGCTAGCATAAGCCCAAAAAGCTCGCCAAGCTAGGAGGCTTTTTATTTAGTGCGCCACAATCTTTGTTAAAAATGTGATGTTGGAAGCTGGGAGAAAATAATGAACGATTAGGCTACCAGTGAGCTAAGTGACTGTTGGAAAGCTAGCTAGCTTGTTGGCTAACTATGTTTGCAGGCCGACCATCCAATCTTCAGCCCCAGTCAAGCAGTTTAGTTTAGCTATAAAGCTAAATGCTACGTTTTGCAGTGATGATTTATGTTTCCGTCTCCTTAAAGGTCAGCACCATCACGACAGTTTCCAATCGGTCATAAATTGGTGTCTTAAGCACTCCTGACGAGCTAATCCACTGATTGCAGCAATTCCATTAAAATTAATTGATTTGGGGCAGTGATCCGCTGATATCAGTGTTGTTGTGACTCAGCACTTCACTGTTGGGGGTGTGATGTTGATATATGGAGGAGTTATTTTGATCAACCACCTGAAAATTAATTCACGTGGTTTTGTTTCACGGCGCAGTAAAAGTTGTACTTATTGCACAAAAGGCCGCGTCGCCCACATTAACATGCGGCGTGTGGAAAACGACTAGAGGCCACGACGAGCTCTTCAGCCGAGCCGTGTTCCTCTTTAAGAGAGCAGAAAGTTGATAAACAGAGGACGCAGCGAGGCTGCGGAGACGGTAAAAAATGCAGCGCTCATTTGCATAAGGAAATAGAAAACTTATAAAGAGCACAAACACGCTAATTCAGCGATGAAATGAATTGAACGATCACTGCGGGACGGGAGAAAGCTCTTAGCTGATGAATCCTAATGAAATCTGACTGATAGTAATTATGCTGATGTTGTTCTGTGGACCTTAACCTTTTAACTAAAAAACTGAGAAGTCTGCAAATCCCCCCCTTCCATTAACACCTGAGGGAGGAGAGAGGGACGAGGCAGAGGAGGAGGGAGGAGGGAGGAGAGAGGAGGAGGGGTGGAGGGATTAAAGGAGTGATAAGAAGAAAGTGGAAAAACATTGGAAAAGTGTAAAAAATAAGAGAGGAGAGAGATACCTGCAGGAGGAGAGGAAGATAAGAGAAGGAGAGAAGGAACAAGAGGAGAGGAGGGGCAGGAGAAGGGAAGAAGGAGTGATGAGAAATAAAGGAGGACAAGAAAAGACGACGATGAGGAGGATTAGGGAATAAGACGAGGAGGAGAGGAGGGTGAGCGTGAGGAGGAGAGGAGGAGGTTACAGATATCAGCACCTCTCACGTCCATCCGGCCTTAGAAATGGAAATGAGAGAAACGAACGCCGGCCTCATTACATTCATACCCACTGAGGGGCTCGGACTAATACCTGGAGTAGAGAGGTGAAGTGCAGTATCAAGGCCCTGTATAATGTCCTCAGATAGCAGATCGGGCTAATACGTGGAACACTAACCTGCTTCTCCGCTGCTGTCTTTGCTTCCTGCTGCGAGCCGCTCCGCCCTCTCCTCCTCTTCTCCTCCTGCTTCACCCGCCGAGTATCCACCTCTCCCCGCCGCTCCCCCTCCTCCCTATCTGCCTCTCTCATCGCCGAGCAGTTAATTTTGGGATTAATACGCGTGGCGGTGGCGGCTGGCTCTTTTGAGGGATTTGTAGCGGAGCTGCAGACACTTATCTTGGTCATTACGGCGCCCATATTGGATTCAAGCGTTTTAGTATCTGCCAAACATTCGGCTGCGGAGGAGTCTATCGGGGCGACACGCGCCCGGGGATTAAGATAAGGAGGCCCCTCATTACGACTCCTCTCCTCCTGCGGCGCGCTGACACTCGCAGCGGCCGCGACTTCTCCTCCAGCGACATCACAGAGGAGGTACGGGTCCTCACCTCGCCTCTCTTCCTCGGCGCCAGAGGACACGGGAGGAGGAGAGGAAGGGTTGTCATCTCCTGGTTTGGATCCGGGCCCCCGGAGAGAGGCGGGGACACTGTTTGAGGGCGAGGAGGTGGAGAATGAGCTGTAACAAGGCTCCAGGAGAGGAGAGAAGGAGCTCTGTGTTTCCTCTGTGGCGACAGATCCCTGGAAATACAGCTGATCCTGCTTCGAGGCCGACAGGTAGCTCAGACTGTCACCTGGTCCGGGACTAGGCCCCTCTTGGGACAAAGACTGAAGGCTATCACTGGGTTTTGAACCAGGCAGGTAAGCTAGACTGTTCAGCTCATAGTCAGGGTCTAGAGAGGACAGATTCTCCATATTTTCCTTCAGTGTGAACCGTTGTGGCCTCTTGGTGAGCGCCATGCTGTAGCAGAGAGGCGGGCCCAGGTAGACCTCCTCGGTACAGGCTGCGAACAGGGTCACCTCATCCCTGATGTCTGGACTCGGAGGCAGGGACAGCGAGGGGCTCTTCTGCTCCTCAGTGTTCCCGTTAGTCTCAGGCTTCAAATCCAGAGTGCAGATGTTGTTGGTGGAGCGTTTGGAAGACGGAGGCGAGCTGGAGGGCGATATTTTCTGTCTGGTGCTCGTGAACAGCTCGGGACTCGGGCTGTGGAGGCCTTGTGTCGGCGTGACGTAGGACGGGATGCTGTAGGGAACCGGAGTGGAGCTTTTGTCCTCGGAGCACTGGCTGACCTCGCCACAGTCGCTGTCATGGGAGGACAGGGACAGGTAGGAGTAGAAGTCTCCCTTGCGGAGGTGGAGCGGTCGGTGCGAGTGTTCGAGGACCTGATGGGAAACGGAAGGAGAAGGTTTGTTAAGACTGGAAACTCCTGTGTCATGCTTCAATCTTGGACTTGTGGGTTTTATATTTTGGATTATTTACATTTAGACTGCGTATTTAAACTCGCAATACAAAACTTTTTAGCTTTAAAATATTATTCTGAAGTAAGTATTGATCGCACAGTGTAATGGCTGTAGGGAAAGGACACCATCAGCGTATAAATTGGTTCCCTATAAACTTTCACTGCGATATTAAGTGAAAAAAATGGAGGAGCGTCAAAACAGGAAGTGGCATTGTTTTCCCTCGTCACCATCATTAACTCTTACTCTTGAGGCAAAGATATATCAATACAACAGCACTCAGATCAGCGTTTCTAGATCAAACTGGGATTCTTTGGACAGCCGGATATCAATAACACCACGAGGGTGAAGAGGAAGTTGAAACGTCGTCTATTCCCGCTTCAAGTAACATTCACATTTTCAGAAACCAAAACATTCCAGGAGAAACATCAAGTTTCATCAAGCATATTAAAATCCCTCCGTATTTATATTTTCCACCTTTACGAGAAGGAGGAAAGTTTTCTGCCTGATTTCTTTTTGCTTCTCAGAAAATAAAACGACGAGACTGAAAGCTGATTAGCTTTTAGATTACTTCACTCGCTAAAGATACCGAAGAAAGAAATTCTTCATTACATCCTAAAAGTTATGATCTGTGATGCGATTTATTGAATTACTCCAACTCAGTGAACAAATTAACTCGGATAACTTTTTGCTACTTTTTGTATTCGTTTGTCCTCGAAATGCACAGAATGCAGGAGGTCAAACGGGACTCTGAATGTTGCGTCTCCAATATTCAATAATTTAATTCATGTATTAAGATCGTCTGCAGCCAAACTGAACTGTTATTTTAATTTCTGTTTAATTTGGTTTTTGCGTTTGTAATAAAACAATTTGCATGTATTTTATTTGTAATGGGATCCATGATTGGCTGGTTGATGTACCGTACTTTCTCAGTTGGAGTTAGAGTCTGTACCTTGTCCCTGATCTGGGCCAGTGATGCAGGACTCTGGTCTGCCATGGATCCACTGGTATCCGCCTGGTTCGGTTCTTCCGGCTGACTCTCTTTGCTTTTCAGTGCCAATGAGGTCATGTCGATAATCTCCATCACGAAGTCGTGCACGTTCTCCTTCTTGCCGTCCTCTAAGCTGCATGGACGGAGGGAGGAGGGGGAGGGGAGGTGGTTGCAGCAGGAGGAGTGAGAGTTGTGCCGTTTCCTGGGAGGCAGCGACGACTCTTTGTCTCTCACTTCCCTCTTCGTCTCCTCCGTCACAAAGGAAGAGAACTTGAACTTCTCCTGACTGGTGATGGCCTTCCGTCCCCCGGCTGCCGGCCTGCTGTTCTGCAAGGCATCGTGGGATCTGCAGTCCTCAACAGGCGAGAGGGAAGGAGGTGAGGGGAGGGAGGAGCTGTGACAGGGCAACTCCCCTCTCAGCTGTCCCACCAATGAGGAAGCCCGTTTGGACAGGAAGGGGAGGAGCTCACAGGACGGTGACGAACAGATCTGCTTTGGGGAGTTTGATTCCATTTTCACGATTAAGTCACTCACATCGTGAACCGACTCTCCTGTTTTGGTGAAGACGTAAGACTCCCTCAGCGACTCTCCTTTCTTTGTGAACACACTCGACTCCTCTCGGAGGAGTTCGTCGTCCTCGTCTTTCCCTCTCAAACAGCTCTGGTCCACGTTTCCGTTCTCCACGTCGTCCACAAACTGGCTGATGTAGCTTCTTGTTACGTTCCTCCGGTTCTCCTCCTCTTCTTCCTGTTCTGTATTGTCTGTTTTGTTGTTGCCGCCGTTAGTGTTGTTTTCGATTAATTTTGCAGTTGTGCGGTTCTGGAAACTGTGCTGCTCGTTGTTCTGGGAGGAAGAGGAGAAGCTGGAGGAGAGGTTGGTTCCACACTGCAGCTCATCTCGGAGGCCAGCCTCTGTTTTAGAGGAGGAGGAAGACGACGTTCGAGGAGATCGAATCCAAGTCTGCAGCTCCCTCTTCATGTACTCCAGCCCCAGGACGTAAGACCCCTCCATCTCCTCTTCATCGTCATCATCGTTACCAGAGGATGCACCGCTCAACCTCTCCTCCTCTTCATCCTCTCCCTCACGAACACCGAGCTCCTCCTCAGTGAGCGTGAGCGTCGAGGAAGACAGAAGGTCGCTGTCGTCCTCGTCTTCATCCGTGCACGCGGACGTACAAGAAACGTTCACCACCAGGCTCAAACTCGCCGCATCTGCTTCGTCCATCCCCTGCCCTCCTCGGCTGTTTCCGTGGCAGCGTTTCCTGCAAGAGCTTGAGTTGGCATTGGCTCCGGCGGAGGGATCCAGGAGGTGGTGGTGCTGATTTCTAAGCATAGCGAAATCTTCAGACCCCAGAGACGAGTCCTCATTACTGCTCAGCTCCGTCAGCGATGCCGTTGCTGAGCTCTCATTGATCAGGGATGGCGGTCCCTTCCGTGAACAGCCTTGAATCCCGGAAAGGGGGGCGTGTCGACCACCGAGAGAGGGCGAGGCTGGGAGTCGGCTCAGCTGTGGTGAGCTGGTCCGAAGCGTCATGTCAGAAACACTGCGGGTCATCTTTGCTGCCAGAGGACTCTGGATGTTCTCCAGACGTTTCAGGAGATCAAGAGTTCTGCGGCTCAGCTCCCCGGAGGACGGTTCTCCTTGTGGACTTTCTTTGTCCTTCTGTTCTCCTGGTTCACCTCCATCCATCTCTCTGCTCTGCCCCAGGTCCAGCTCACCGAGGCTGGCCAGGCTGCCTCCAGTATCAGCGCTACGACACGGGACCAGGCAGCTCTCCAGAGAGGCGCTACGATGCAGCAGCTCTTTGGAGGGAAATAGCTCCACACCCAAAGCCAGGAGGGACTCCAGAGAGGAGCCCTGAGATACAACTGGACTTGACGCCTGGCGGCTGACAGCAGGAGGAGTCTCCAAACCGCTGAAGTGGTCAGCTTTGAACTCCGTGATGTCACTGCTGGACATGAACGCCTTGGACGAGTCGACACCGAGTCCTCCCACCTCGAAGTCGGAGTCGGAGTCAGCGGGTGTCAGGATTCCAAGACCATTGATTAGGATCTCAACGGCTTCACCTCCTCCCCTCCTGTGCCTCCTCTTCTTCTCCTCCTCCCTGTTCCTTCTCATTTCATCCCTCCTCCATCCTTTCTCCTTCATATACTCCTCTTTCTTGGTCCTTCTTTGGTTGCACTTGCTGACATTGTCTTTGCACGCACGACTCCCATCGACACCTTCATCCTTGCTGTGCTCATTTTTCTCCTCGTCCTCTTCCCGTCGATCCTCCTCCTCTCCCGGGGTTTCAGAGTTTATTGTCTCCATGTCTCCTGTATCACTAACGATCCCGCTCTCGCTCTCGGACCTTCGACTGCTCCCCGACTGTCCACTTCGTCTGCCGCCTTCCTTCTCGCTCTCATCCCGATACCCAACGATTCTGTCTCCTCCCAGAAGGTCCGGGAGGGATTCGATGGAGGAGAACGAGGAGTCCTTGCTCAGGCTCTTCAGCAGGATGTGCTGTTTCCGTTTTCCTGATTTGTTTTTGTGCAGCGAGGAGGACGTGTGCGGAAACTGAGGCTGTCGGTATAACTCGACGGTATGGAGGCTGTACACCTGGTAGATGTTGTTGTTGTTACGGGGAGGAGGTTGGGACGTCACACTGGACGGAACCTCTGATGTGGATCCACCTCTCATACCGGACACGTTACAGTCCGGTTGATTCCCGTTGGACAGAGCGCCGTCTGAAGGCAGGTTCGGCTCTGTGGGGAGGTTGTGCGTGGGGTCGGGTTCCGGTTCTTCTTGCGGCTCTGGTTCTGTGATTGTCATATCTGTTTCATCCCATTCCCACGAGTCATCTGGCGGTGGCGCCATTGGACCAGGTGGGACCGGGCTGATCTGATGGAGGTCTACCAAACCTGGTTCCAGAAAGTTCCCAGGAACCTGCAGACAAAAGGAAACAAAACAGAACGTTTGGATTTGTTTAGAAAGAATAAAGACAAATTCCTAAAACACAAAACCATCAAACCACAACATCCTTCTGCAGGTCAAATCTCAGTATGCTTCGACAACAGCATGTCGGTTCAACACTTATTTCATCCTGTGCATTTATTATGAAGGTGGAGTCAGAGCTGGAAGGAGGTTAGCTAAGTTTAGCATAGCGACTAGAATCAAGAAGACACATTTTGTTTGTTTTTTTATCTGTACACAAACCAACAAATCCAGACATCTTCTCAGTACTTCTGAGTGCGATGTTTACAGCAGTTGTACACTCTAAGGACCACAAGGTCTACTTGTCATGAACTACAACCAGAACTATCATATAGTTACTGGTTGGTACTACATTTAAAACGTATGTTGGGGGGAAACCCTCTCCCTGTCAGACTTGGCAACCTCACTGTGACAACACGACTACAGGAAGCTGCACACAGTCGCTGCATCAGGAGCTGTGAGCTGGCATATTTTTGAAGTTTGGAGGGCGCCAGGCAAGCTGTTTTTCCAGTTTCCAGTATTTATGCTGATCTACGCTAATTGCCTCCAAGCTCCAGCTCTGCACTTAACATACAGACACGAGACTGATCGTCTCATCCCCCTCTCAGAACCAAACGCTGACCGTCTTTAAGAGGATGAAGACAAACCGAAAGAACCTTTCAAAATATCTGGAAAAGAAAACTAAAGAAACTAAAATACGCTACATCACTTTCCTCAGACAGACATTCTGGTTTTAGATCTGTTAATTAGTGTTGATCAAACCCAAACTTTATTCTTTCAGATTAAATCATGTATCAGCACTTAATGCTCTGATGAAAAACTGCATCTTAACAAGTCATTTGAGAAATTATTGAGTCCTAAATCAATACGTTTAAAAAACACTCCTTGAAGCAAGTGTCATCTTCCTGATCCTGGAGGAGAAATCTGTCTAATTACGTCTCATTTCATGTAATTTTAAGGAAATATGTGTAACGGGGCGAAATAACTTCATTTCCTCTTCTGCAGAACGCCGAACACGAGGCCAAACTGCCCGTTCAGACAGAAGCTGAAAACAGGATTGCTCTCTATTATCATTTAAAGTGCATGCAATGTTTTATTTTGCGCTATCAAACACAGGCGCGAGTAAAGATTATGTTTTTCTCAGATGCTGTGTATCTTGTTTTGGCACCGAACTCTTTAAAAAAAGACATGTTAGGAGAAATCCCTCTGCGAGCGCCGTCTCCGGCTCGGGCCTCCGTTTGAAAAGAGACACACTGACACCCGACTCTGACAAAACACGTTCTGTGATCATTTAAAAAAAAGAGTAAAATCAGCCCACCCCAAAAGCAATTGCTCATAAATCTCAACACAAATTATTCCGCTCTGGAACAAAGCGATGAATTATTCAAAAACGACTTCTGAGAGAAAAGAGCACGGAGCTGAAAACCCCAAAGTAAATACGTAATCAAAAGCCTTCAGAAAGCTCGGCTGTCTAAAAATATGCTTAGACACAGGAATTCTTCCCTTCCACAGACATAATTATACAAATTGCTCCGCGTCTCGTTAACAAGAGAGGGGGGTAATTCGTATTAGCCATTCATAGCCTATTAATCTAATAAACTAGTTGGCTGTGCGTGTGTGTGTCTGAGAGAGTGTGTGTGGGTCTGTGTAATGAATTTCTATTAGATTTGTGTTTATTCCCCTTGTGCTGATAAGGGAGATGGGGGGTAATGACTGAACTGGGTTTTTTGCCGCTGCAGACGCATTCAAAAACACATTCAGCGCTGAGGGGAGAGGCTATCAATCAGCCTAATCCAATCAAATCGAGTATTTGATGACCCACGAAAACCTTGTGTATAATTTATATCTGTAATTTATCTCATTTCTGTAATTTTGCAACAGTTTACAGCTGGATTGCGGGTGTTTTTATGACCCGGACACGGCAGGGAGGTGACTCCTGGCGGCCGCAGTGGTTTCAGAAACACATTTTTTGAAAAGCAGGGAATAACTCTAAAGTGCTGCTGGTCACCTGCCAAAGAGGCAGAACTGGCACGCTGGCAGACACATTTAACCAGTCCAACAGCGGTGATAATTTCCCACCCAGACTCCAACAACATGCCAGGGTGTTTCTCTGTAAACTGCCCGTCCAGATGTTCCTGAAGCTGAGAGTTCGTGCAGGATTTAGTGGCTCTGAATCATTAAATTTACCGAATATTATAGTTAAAAACAAGTAGTCTCGTCTGATTTGTTACATCTGATACTTGGTTTATTCATCTGCTGCTCAAATATTTGCACAATGACATCGAGATCTGTAATGAAAACTATTTTAAATGCTTGTTCAATCTAAACCTGAAGCTAATTCAGAGATGGATCGTACACAAGGTCAAAGGACGTTTCACTTCATGAACCTTCAGAGGAAACACACAGAAACTGCAGTGAGTTTCTGTTGAGTTGTTTTGGAATCCGTCCAGCTGTGACACAGACAGTCGGTGTGTGTTTTGAGCTACCGACAGCTAAAATCTCACAGGAAACTTTCCATTTGTGGTGAAATAAGACTCACACTCAAATCCAGTCAGGAGATGCTGGAAAAATCCACTTTAAATGCACGTGAGAGTGAATAAACTTGAAACAATCGGAGGTAAAAAACATCAGGGCGACATGAAAACATTCAACATTCAGCAAAGAATGTCTTTATTCTCTACTTGCACAACATCATGATCATCTTTATTAGATAAAATTGTTTCTAATCCGTTAAGGTACAATGTGACGTCGGTGCAACAGACAGAAGTTATGTGGGAAACGTAGTAGCTCCTTATGCTTCGTTGTTCCTCCGTTAATCGTGCTAAAGTCTGCACGATGTGTGCATGCTAATGGGGATGTAGCATGTTGCTAGCTGGCTAACATTCACACAGTCGGCTTATTTATTCTCAGAGTTCGTCGGCGGAGGAGAGATCGTGCAGCCATTCAAATCAAACGGGTTCATCCTCTGGGGAGCTCGAGTGGATTCAGTAATCTACATTTTACATTTGTCCAAAGCGACTCACAGTAAATCATTCATTCACACACTGATGGAGCTCATCAGGAGCAATGTGCGGTTCAGTATCTCGCCCGAGGACACCTCGACATGCAGACCAGGGGAATCGAACCAGCGACCTTCCGATCATCTCTACCCGCTGAGCCACGGCCGCTGATTTTCATGAGAAACAGGCTGAAATAAACTGTGATCACGCTCATAAACATGATGATGGTGTTTGCAGCAGCTCCTGCAGTGTGTGTGTGTGTGTGTGTGTGTGTGTGTGTGTGTGTGTGTGTGTGTTTGTGTGCATGCGAGGGACCCGTGCAGGGTTTTTTTTTTGGGGGGGTGAAAGCTGGAAACTTTTTTCCCATTAGCTCTGGTTTGACTGCTCCCATTTGTTAGCATAGCATCTGCTGGAAGGCCCAAGGAGAGCGCAGCTATCTAGCAGCGTCTGGGTGATTATTCATGTGCCTGCGCTCCTCCAGGAGCTGCTGCTGCTGCTCCGGTCTCTGCTGGCTCGCTGCTGTACCGCTTGTCAAAGTGCTGAGGGAGCCCGGCGTCACCGGTCTGATTCAAAATGAATAGAAGCGCACAGATAAATCACCTCTCCATGCAGAGTGGAGGAGCCGACAGGCTGCTTTGAATGTAATTGCAAACGGTGAATGAAAACCTCCATATGTTGCTCATAACGTCGCTCTAAAACACATTTCATAATCGCCAAGAAAGTGTTCTAAAATATAATTTCCATATATTACATCGGACTAGCAGGTATACTTAGTGAGACCTCATCCTCACGGCACCCCGAAGCTTTAATTTAGACTCATTTACGTCCGATAAAAGAGAAAAGAGGATCCGTCTCCTGCCGTCTGAACAACAGGACGTAAAGACCAACTCGCCGAGCGGAGAGAGGAAATATACCTCATTCTGTAACGACGCTGACAGAACGTCTACTGTGAGCCGGAGAATATCAAGAGGTCACTTTAAGATAATCTAACAGGTTTGATCTCATTGCTTCGATCCGTCCGTCTGTCCAACAAACAAATGTCTTTATACGATCTCGTTAAATTAATCTTTAATCTCATGATCAGCAGATGAATCTTCACGCTCACGTCTCTGTGTTAAATCTCAGCCGACAGTCAGAAGAAGGTTAGCTTTATGCTAAGTACTTCCCCTTGTTTCCTGTCTTTATGCTAAGCTAAGCTAACTGAGAATTATATTGATCTTCTCGTCTGACTTTCTGCAAAAAGGCGAATTATAATATTTCTTCTTTTCTTCATCATTCTGCAGTGACTGTGGAGTATTTGTGTTTATGTGATGATTATAAAAATCCTTGATTACTATTTTTCATCCCACCAATAATAATCTCAAAAGGGTTCAAATTGAAGATATTACGCAATCAATTAATCGATCAATCGAAGGATCGTCTGAGCTCTAACGCCTGAGTCGACCCGCTGCTTCTGTTCTGTTACAGGCTGTAATCAGATTACTGTGAGCCTGTAAACTCAGCTTCACACACACACACACACACACACACACACACACACACACACACACACACACACACAGACCAGGAGAGGACAATCGTTTTATCAGAGAGCAGAAGTGTTCATTTATAAGCTAAACCACCCAGATGTATGCCTCTCCAGTCCTCTCTCTCTCTCTCTCCCTCACCCCTCTCTCTCTCTCTCCCTCACCCCTCTCTCTCTCTCTCTCCCTCACCCCTCTCTCTCTCTCTCTCCCTCACCCCTCTCTCTCTCTCTCTCCCTCACCCCTCTCTCTCTCTCTCTCCCTCACCCCGCTGCTCGCTCTCCCTCTTCCTCTCGCTCTCTCTTTATTCCTCTCCCATCCCCAGGAGAAGTGAAATTACTCTCCAGCCAGGCAGCGAGGTCAAAGTGTCTGGCCTCTGTTATTTGTCTTCTCCTCCTCTACAATATGTGTGTGTGTGTGTGTGTGTGTGTGTGTGTGTGTGTGTGTGTGTGTGTATTATGTGTGTGAGGTGTGAGAGAGGGGGAGGGAGAGAGAGGGAGTCCAACCCGAGCAGCACATGTTCAGCAGAATTAAGCTGATTCTTGCTAATTTCCAACATTCATCACGGAGCCGACGCGTTCTGAAAGACTCGTCCACTTCAGAGGCCGTTTGATGGTTTCTGATTAAATTTTATTCAGTTCAATGCAACTTTATTTCTCTCGGTAAAGGTAAGTGCATCAACACACACACACACACACACACACACACACACACACACACACACACACACACTCACACACACACACACACACACACACACACACACTCACACACACAGACGCTAAACAATGAGATAACAACACAATCAATCTTTGCCTCTGAATCTCAGTGTGGAAAAACACAACTACTTAAAACTGCAAAGATATCAGTTCAATCTGATCTACGTCTTCTTTTATACATTTGGATCCATCCACCTGTTTTATGCATCTTCAGTTTACTGTGTGTGCATAAAAACACAAAGTGCAACCACAGAATTGTGCAGAAAAATGTCAACGCTCGACAAAACAGTGATGTTCTTCAGCCCTTAAAGCGCCGTCTTTAAAAACATTTCCAACAGCAGGAACGTCCTTATTTTACAGATCTTGAGGTTGTAAAACATTTCAGTAAGTGTTGATAAACTCAGTTATAACGATCACACGGTGCACATGCATCAACCTCCACGTGTGTCGTATGTTTCCTAAAATATTCCAGCAAAACCGCCAGTTAATTCGAGGTTACGATGCATTTCATAAGCTTCCCTGTTGTTGTAACTTCAGCAGGAACATCTGCGAATGAGATTTAACACTAAAGACAACAACTCCCATGATGCCACACGACTTTACAACATCAAAATGTGTTTTATTGTTTACGTAGTTCTGATTGAGAGACAACTAGTGGCAGGAATGATGCACTAAGGAGCTGAAAAGAGTCATTTTTCGTCTGAAGTCAAACATGAAACTGAGGTTGTGAGACGTTGTGTTGTTTTAAGCTCTGCATTTAAAAACATTCAGTCTCTGTTACTTCCTCTCTTTTCTCCCTCCGTCCTTCCTTCTTCTCCCTCCTGAGCTCTTAACACATCGCTATCCGTCAATTAATTGCTGGCAATCAATAAACTCTCCCGGTGTGTGTGTGTGTGTCTGTGTGCTCTACATGTATATATATGTATCTACATAAGTGTGACTGTGTGTGTGTGTGTGTGTGTGTGTGTGTGTGTGTGTGTGTGCAGAACCCGTCCCCTCGTATTCAAATGCATGTTTCCATCAGAACGTCTCTCCAGAACCATATTCATCACTATTAGAAATCCATAACAGCTCCATTCTGCTGCAGCTCTCCGCCGTCACGTTACATCAGCTGAACGAAGCACTCAGCTCTCTCTCTCGCTCTCTCTCGCTCTCTCTACTCTCTCTGAACCTGGTCCGGCCCGAGCAGGCCCGGCTCAGGGCGGCTCCCCCGTGAGCGATATTCCTCTGAACACCTGCCACGTTCGGTACTCCACCGAGCTGTCATCCTGCGATCAGCGAGCGAGTCGTACCTGAGACGTGGAACCGGAGTCGGCTCGCTGGCTGAAGATTTGTAATAAGACAAACCGTTTGGCGGCGCGGCGTCGTGGCGGCAGACACGCGTGGTGTCGTGATATGCAAACTGTCAAAGTGTTGAAATCTCATTTGCCAGGTTTCTTTTGTTTGTGGAGGAGGTGGCAGAGACAGCATTGTTTCTGTGACACTGATCACACTCGAGAACTAACAGATTAGATTTTATCAACTGGCTGCTCGTCGACCGTTTGACTGATTCAGAGCTGAGCCGACGCTCGCAGCGTCAGACTCTGTCGGCTGCAAGAAGCCCAAACAGGCACCGATGGTTCTGATCTGATAGAAGCAGAGTATCAGGACGGTGACGACGGATCGTTCCATCGACCCGCAGATATCTTGATCTTGATATTCATGGTCCCGTCCACGACCCCAGGAAGAGCGTCGGGCTGTGAACCAATGTGACACGAGAGGAGCGACTGCAGAACAGTTGACGCAGCTTTTTGATCAGAATTTGATCCATTCAGTCTAAAGAGATCCGGAGAATTCAGAGAAACTGATGGAGAATGAATGACTGAAGTATTTCTTTGAGTTTACCTGGGAATCAAAGAGTGTAACTTTCAGGAAATCGGCTGTAAGTGCTCAGTGTTAATGTGAACCTTCAGCAGTCTGATCAAGCTTTTGGGATTTAAATAATTCATACGTAAACACGGATGTCATCGGCATAGAAATAAAACGTGTCACTGCACGCTGATGAAAGATAAAGCTTACAGCGAGCATGTAGTGGAGGAAGAAGGCGGATCAGAGAACTGAAACCTGAGGAGCTCCACCGGGCAGAAAGGCTCAGCTGAGGAGCGATCGTCAAGTGGGAAGAAGTTTAAAGAAGATGCAACGACTCATCGATCGTCGACCTCCTCGCTGCTGCTCAGTCTCGAGTGCATCGTGCAGTTCGCTGTATAAAAACGACCTCAAACAAAAAATGCTGCTTTAATAAGAATTAATTTTGTTGCCTTCGCCGCCCAGTTTTATCAGGGGAACAAATAAAAAAAACGGCAGGAGCAGTTTATTCTCGTATCAACACGTCTCAGGTTTGAGAAGATTGCTCCGTAACGAAATCATCGCGGCTTCAATCGCAGCACCATCTGTCTTTCACGCTGCATCTTAGCATCAAATCGAGCTCCGACACGCTCGCTGAGTGTAACAGTGCGTCAGCTGACTGCCTGCAGTGTCGGATGAAGGATGGAAAGTGTAAATGTCAGAGCGCTCTAACCTGCTGCTCTCCCAGCTCTCGCTTCAGTCTGTTCTGCCACTGCAGCGCCTGCATCACGATCGCCTCCCACCTCCTCTCCAGGTTGATTGACAGCAGCTGCAGGGCCTCCCAGTGCTGCTCCGCCTCTGGGCCCACCTCCGCCATGGGGCCCGTCTGTGTCCCAGACGTGGGGATTGGAGAAACAGTTTTTGTCAGAATTATAAAGGCTATTATGATGCAAATCATATGATTAAATTCACAATTTAAAGACTGTACAACGACATAATTCCTCTCTCAAGGTTAAGCTGATTTATGAGGGTTTTCTCACTGATTCTCTCGGGTTTCATGAAAGGAAAGAAACCGAAACAAACTCAGAAATCGAGCTAATTTCAAACATTTTCTTGCAGAAAATTGAGTAAAAAGCAAAACAATCAAAGAAACATGAAACAAACTGACGCGATGGTCGAGGTCTGTGATTTCGTCGGGTCGATGGTGATGCGATCAGATCTGTGATTGTGTTTCAGACCCACCTGACTCTGCTGTAGCAGCTTCTGGCAGAGTTTCAGAACAGAAGAAACTCCTCTGCGACGAGCTCGCACCTCCGAGCACAGAGACTGGTGGGTGACATGAAAGAAGGAAAAAACAGAAGAAAGACGGCAACATTCAGTAAAGATTCCAATTTTTATATCACCAACATTCACACGATCCTGCCGACTTTAAGCCCATGAAACATCTTCTGTTCGCTGTGCACCTGGTAGCACAGACGGATATTTATTCTATGATTGTATTAAACAGAAATAGCTGAATTTGATGTTAAGAATAAGAAGTGAAAGCCTCCAAACTTAAACTGCAACAATGGAAATCAATCAGAAAATGCGATGGAGAGGTAAAAATACCCCTCAGGTTGGTGCAAAGCAGTCGGACCAACGGACGGCTGGAGAGAAACCTCCAGGTTAGATTTATCTGTACATCCATTATTGTTTGCAGACCAACTTCCTGCTTCAGCTTTCTTTCTTTTGCACTTATCATAATTGTATATTTATCAAAGCATTACATCAGTGAGGACGTGGTCGGCTCTCTTATGTTCTCCTCATTCCAGTAAATCATCAGTTTGTTTCGGAGCATCGTGATATTGTGGTTTCTCAACTCTGGAACAGTTTTGTCTTTTAAAAACCACGATTGGAAATTCAGGTTTAGTTTGGTTTAAAACGATAAAGTCCTGGACACAGATCCATTGTTGTCGCTTGTGTTCTCACAGACAACAAGAAATATTATAATATAGGACGACAAAGGTAGAAAAGGGACTTATAAGGTAGAATTTTCTGCGACACTCTGGTTGTTTGAAGATCAGAGTTTGTTTAACTGCTCTCTGCTTTGTGCTGATTTAATCATTAATGTTTTTTATGTTTTAATCTTTTCTGTGCACTAAGGGATTATCAGCAACCTTTCCGGTGCACGTCTAAATAAAGTCACAGATCGTCTGCGTAGATGTTGACTCGTCACTGTCTGAACATTTGTTGGGCATCAAGGAAACACAAGGAAGACACGAAACAAGGTTTGATGGTTTTGTCTGTATAAAAAACAAGTTCTAAGGAGATTACACATCTTTTTCAAATCATTATCAGTATGATGGTTTCAGTTTTCAGCTTTAGACAGAAAAGTCTTTTCTCTTAGAGTTTATTTCAGCCAGACAGAGAATCTTAAGACTCGATTGTTTCTGCACGGCCGGTTTTTAAACACTCATCTGAACACTGAACATTTCCGGTGCAGCTCTAACTAAAGTCACAGATCGTCTGCGTAGGTGTTGACGTGTTCCGGCCTGTCTGAACATCTGACTGCTCTTGTTTTGTCGCTGTGTTATCGTGTCATTATTGACAGAAACGAGACCTTACTTAATAAAAAAAAAAATAGTTTAGAAAGAACAAACAAGAGTCAAATTTGTTCTCATTTAGGGTTTTTTTTTTAGTTCAGCGCTGTTAAATTCAGGTCATTCACAAACAATTCATTAGCATAATGTCAAATTCAGCACACAGATCCTTGATCAGCAGTAACAGTGCATAAAATAAATGACAACAGCCAATATTCCCCCCGTCCGTCCGTCCGTCCGCCTCGCTCTCTGCTGCTGTCTAATAAATGCAAAAAACAGGAAAAAACAGAAACACAAGGATTGGCAGCGCCTATTATAAATCACTATATGCTGATGAGTTTCCACACGCAAAGGTCAGCGAGTGTGTGTGTGTTTGCATGTTTGAATGTTTACTCATGCAGGCGTGTGCACAAGTGGGTGTGTGTGCAAACATATGCATGTATTTCTGAGTGTGTGTGTGTGTGTGTGACAGAGAATAGAGAGGACAGCCTTACTCCTCTGCAGCAGCGACCAAACACGTCCAAGCCCCAAACTATTTATGCTAATCCTGCCCGCTCGCTGAAAAGCACTTCCTTTACATTTTCTTTACATTTTTCCAATAAATATTAAACACTATTACAATGAAATGGGATTCTCTTACTCTCTCTCTCTGTCTCTGCACACACACACACACACACACACACACACACACACACACACACACACACACACACACACTCTCTGCTTCTTCCTCGCGCACCCTCAACTCTTCTTCTCCCGTCTTTCATCTCCTCTTTCTCGCTCTCCTCAGTTTAGCATATTTGTGGCTCGCCTGGTTGTCTAAACAGGAGATGGGGATGCAGAATACAGCAGACAGGATCAAGAGGACAAGCCCGGTGTGTGTCTGGGTGTGTCTGTGTGTGTGTGTGTGTGTGTTTGCGAGGTTGCAGATAAATTTATTCCGAGCAGGAGGTGTGTATTACGTTGAAGGTGGAGGCTCTAAACAACAACAAAACGACTGAGTGATACTCGCTCTGCGCCAAATAACTGCAGCAGACGGCGTGGAGGGAGCACGGGAAGATGAATTAAACTAGATTGAGGCTGGAACAATAATTCAGCATGTTAGAGTCAGAGAGCGACGGTCATAACTCTGAGATCTGCTCCACAAAGTCGGCTTCAACAACAGAAAGTCCAACACGCCGACACAGAGATCTGCACGATTAATAAGAGCTGATCAAGTTCCTCACATCAGCCTGCGAGTGCTGCAGACGAGTCTGATGTCGGATTGATTTCATCCACTCGGTAATTGCACAACTTTGACATCACAGTCAGCAAACATGACAATAAATGATAGCAGCTTAACAGGCTGTCAGACGGAACTGATTCGCTTCAATATCTAATCAATACAGCTGTCTGCACGGGCAGCGTAATGGCTCACACAGCACCCACGCTGCTCATGTGTGACTGCGACCCAAAGTGAAGCTTCGGAGGCGAGATTAAAGAATGATCATCATCCGATGCAAGAGCCAGGAAAACAGATGAGATATCTTCATCTGTACAGCTTGTTTTTTAAGTTGACTCGTATAAATAACGTCGACAGAAGCCGTTTTTATCCTGGGCAGCAAGCCGCCAATTTGCTGCCGCAGATTTAGACAGAAGGCGGTATATTGGGGGTCTGTTTTGGTCCGCCAATGTGACTCCTCGGAGGGAACACTTACTTCCTCCTCCATTGCTGTAAATCCAAGCCGTTGATGTGCCGGCCTCTGCGTGAGATGGGCGGAGGTGTGGATGACCTGCACTGTTGTGCGCCCCACAGCCGGGAGGTTTAAAACCAGGAAACAGCTGATCACAGCAGTCAGTCCATCACTTCATCCGCCGACGTCAAGATGAGCAACTGGACAGCTGCTGAGATCCAGGAGATGCAGCGTCTCCTGGATCTCAGCGGCTGTCCAGTTGTCTGCTTGTTACACTACTTTCAAATTAAAAGCCCACCGCTAAGAACTCTTCTAAACTCCAATGAGGTGCAATGTAAAGCTCTTATTTTGAAGACAATAATTGTCGGCTGGTGATTCGTTGCAGCCTCGACCACCGCTTGACTTAAATCTTAAAAATTAAGAAACTAACAGCGTAGCCACTGACCAGAAGTTTTAAGTCAATCACGTGCAGATCTCTTCAAATTGCATTTAACAATCATTCATTTAAGAGTGAAATGCATCTTTCAGTGTGCTTTTTAAATCGCAGACTTTGCAGAAACAGCTCAACGTTGCATGTAAGCTTATGAGAAACTGACCCGACTTCACCCTTGAGTTATGACCTCAGTAAACAGTTTATGAATGAGTTTATAGTCTCTATTTGTAGCTTCAAATCTTCTTCAACACAGCATCATTTTGTAAATTACGATCCCATGTAGAGCAAAATAGACGATAAAGAGTTCTCAGTCTCAGATATCTTTCCGAGCTCCACCCGAAAAACGAAGATGTGAACAGCTTCACTGCCGAACGGAAGCGTCAGAATGTTGGTCGACAACCAAACGGCCGACGTCACAGTCAGAACGTTCGTTGGGCGTCAAAGGAAACACAAAGAAAACACGAGTTTTCCCTGTTTAGGTGATAACACATCTTTTTAAAGTCATTATCAGCATCATGGTTTTAGTTTGGGTTTGGTTCAGTTTTCAGCTTTAGACAGAAAAGTATTTTCTCTTAGAGTTTATTTCAGCCAGAGAACAGAAACAGAGAATCCTAAGTCTCTATTGTTTCTGCACTGCCGGTTTTTATGCACTGATCCCTCTCTCTCTCTCTCTCCCTCTCTCTCTCTCCCTCCCTCTCTCCCTCTCTCTCTCCCTCCCTCCCTCTCTCCGGCGGGTCGAGCCTGGCTGGGCCCATATTGACTCAGAGGGCTCTACAGACACAGTCGGACAAATATTTGCTAAAAAGCTTTTCTTCCAAAATACATGGAAAGCCATGGAGTAGCTGCAGAGAAAGAGAAAGAGACGGAGGATGTAGAGGGAGGTTAGGGATGGACAGAGGAGCAGTGTGAGATAGGTCGACGGAGGAGGAGCGAGACAGAAGAGAGATAGAAGATTAGAGTGAGTTACAAAGAAACTGTGCGATAAAGGAGGAGTAGAACAGATAAAGCCAGAGACCAACAGAAAGAAGAGGAAGACAACAAGAGAGAGGCAGGAAATTAAAAACAACAAACGGGGGAAACTGCTGATTTGTGAACATGTGAAACTGTGAAATCAGTCGTTCAACTCTTTATTCTGCTGATCGACAGAACAGTTGTACGTCCTGCTGATCACCTGACTGAGGCTGTACACATCCTGGAACCAGTCTTCTGTTTGTTTAAATCTTGAAATGACGACTGTGAGTTATTTTGGCTCGGTCTCTGTAGCCGTCTGCGTTGTCCGCTTGTTGTTGTAGCAGCAAGCTACTAACGGTCGCTACTTTCAAATTAAAAGACCCAGTTCTAAACTCCAATGAGGTGCAATGTAAAGCTCTTATTTTGAAGACAGACCTGCTTCCTGTCAGCTGTCTGGTGCTGGAGGCAGCTAACGGAGGGGGCGAGGCGCCGCACCGATGACGAGGCAGCGGCCATGATTATGCTGCATCCCGCCGGCCTTGAGCGGGCAGCAGCATAGTATTCTGACTGACGCTGGGATCACAGGGCGAAACACTCTTCCGACTTCACTGTTCACGTCACATGTTTACATCAGTCTACCCTGGTGGCGTCCTTTTTGAAAAGAAGGAATATTACAGCTCCTTTTTAGAGAGACAAGGCGGCAGATTGCAGACGTTTCTATCTGAAAGGGGCGAGAGAGTCGAGTACGGCGACTCAGGATTGTGTCTCTACTGGTCTGCAGACGATGTGATGTTGTTCTGTCTCCTATTTCGATTCACTCGAAAAGTAAACCCCGCTGAGAGGAGAGGACGTGATCTTTAATGGAAACACTTCTCCTTAATGTCGAGGTCGTTCATCACCTGATCAGGATTCCTTCTGTGGCAGAGCAAGAAAGCGCTAAAGGGATATAAACATGTCCTGCAGAATGTGGCGAGCAAGACGAACGCCGCGACTGCGTTTCTTATCCTGATGGTCACAACCAGCCGAATAAAATGGATGCATGGATGAATTATTTTTAGCTGAGGTCCCTCAAAGTGTCATTCCAGCTCTACAATCAGGGCTTAACAAGAAAAAGAAACTTGAAGAAGCATCATTTCTCTCTGTGTGATGTTAACGTTCCCGTCTCTCTCTACATGTACAGATTCAAGGTCGACCAACAGGAGACAGACACAAAAAGAACGAGTGACATCTTTATCTCTCCGTTTGGTTTCTCTCCCTCGCTCCATGTGTTTCCCTGTCTGTCACTCAACATCCTCTTTAAAGAAGGGTGACCGAGTCGGGATAAACAAAAAGAAGAGGATCTGCTCTCCTCTTCCTCTAATTCCCCCCTTCACTCCATCTTTCTCTCCCTCTCTCACTCCATCCCCCCTCTATCTCTCTCATTCTTAAATCTCCCTCTCCTAAAAACAAAATCCTCTTAACTCTCCTCCACCTCCTCATCTCCACAATCTAATTACCGAGACCTGCCGTGAAGAGAGGGATGAGAGCGAGAGAGGACGGAGGGAGGGAGGGAGGGAGGAGAGGACAGAAGATAGAGGAGAGTAGAGGTTGTTAGCTTGGTTGCTACGTCGGTGTTTTCATGTAGTAAAATGAGACAGAAAGAGAGAAACAGGAGCGGACAACGTTTAAACTTTTGAAATCCAGACGACAGAAATACTTTGAGAAATCACAGCGAAGCGGAGAATGACCGTGATCATGGACGAAAAGAGTTTATGGACTAAAGAAAAGGAGAGAAGCCAGACGGATACACACAAGGAAACAGACGGAGGTGAGACGGGAAAAGAAAAGCAGCCGAGAGAAAAGACGAGAACGACAGAAGACAAGGACGAACTACAAAGTGAGAGAGACGGAAACGGAGAGAGAGAAAGAAGGAGAGTTTCGGCTGCTTGCGCGGTGACCCAGTGGATATTTCAATCAATTACCATTAATTAGAAATCTCTGATTAATTCTATTTGTTGATTAAGTCAATTAAAACCACAAGCACTCGTTATCGCACAACGAGCCTAATGAATTCCTGTCGACAATTTGTTCCCACACACATATTCCCTCCGCTGCAGCTAATACCGCCTACAGCTAACCAAACTTTGTCGTTTGCATACATCTCTCTCTCTTTCCCTCGTCTGACATTTCCTCTCCTCCCTCCTGCAGTCGTTCACTCCGTTTCTCCTCCTCCTCTCTGCTCTCTCTCATTCCTTTCATTTCCCGTTTACTTCCTAACTTCTTTGTTCGAGTCCGGCTGTATTTGTGCAAATGTAAAAGGAGAAAAAGTTACAGTAGAACCACAATCTGTTCAAGAGCACCTTGAAACTTGTCAACGAGCAGGATGAGCGTTCAGAAATCGCGTCCTTCGGGGTTTTGGAGGCATAAATCTTTCACTCTCAACCTTGTCCTCTCGCCTCAAGGCTACGGATTCCCAAAACTGGGGTCTGGATCTCTCGAGGGGTCGCTCCCAGAGACCGGAGGTGCAGTAAACATGGTGATCCACAACCTGCCCTCCAAGAGTTTAACACACCAGTATAACACCAGTGAAGGCCACGAAATGAAGTCAAATGATAAAACACGACATATTTCCTGTTGACAGTTTGTTTGCGAACAGCTGCTGCGTTACGTTTTCACCTTATTCGTAATCTGTGAACCTGCTGTGATCTGTATCGACGTGTTTTGATCGTCAGGAACATTTCTGACGAAAATGAAGCTTCACGAAAACGTAGTTACTTTTAGAAAAAGGGAGGAAATCAGCTTCTTAACAATATAACACGTGTGTTGATGAGACATTGTCTTCTTCTTCTTCCTCCTGAGTTTTAGAGCTATATTTCCCATCATGCTTGAGCCGTGGAGTCAGTCAGGTAGATGTGGGCGACACCTTGAAAAGTCACGCCGCACAAACTACCAGGTGGAAACAGACGATCTCTCTTTTACTGATATCAGGATGTTTTTGACCAACTGCCTGATGCATGTATGTTATAATATCACTGGGACGACTGCTGGTACTTTGATGAAGTATTTAACACAATAAATGTGGATATAATGACAACACATTTTACTGTAATGCAGACTTTAAAACCAGGAAGAGAAAACACTGCATCCAAAATCTAACTATCAATATATTAATCAGCCATAATTGATACTTTAAAAGAAACTGAAAGTGAAACTCTCGCCAAACTCGGGTCAAACTCATTTTTCAATGGGAGTGCTACGGGCACTTTTATGCTAGCATCAAAATCTGTATTTTTAAAACTCTAAGAAGGCTCGACACAACATGAAACTTTGCTCGTAGTATCACCAGGGTCTCTACACATGAACACCAGCATTGAGAACATTGTTTGTGTACACAGAGTTACTAAAAAGAAGGTTTTTGAACGACTCACGTTAGCAGTAGCTTGTTCCGCTCGCCGCCGTCCTGCCAGCGGAGAAGTGTCGATCTCAGAATGTGACGTAACCTGGAGGACAGTTAAGGTGGAACGCTCCTAAAGCTTAGTTCCATATAAATGCACGGATAATTTGTTGTTTTGTCGTTAGCGAAAAACAATATTGACCTTGAAGTTGAAAAAGGAGCCTCATATAAGAAACAATACTAGAATAAAAAGCTGGAAAAGTCAGGTGAGATCTGGCGTGGATAGTTGTTGCTGGAAGACAGAAGTTCCACCTTAACTGTCCTCCAGGTTACGTTACGTTGGAGATCGACACTTCTCCACTGGCAGGACGGCGGCGAGCGGAACAAGCTACTGCTAACCTGAGTCGTTCAAAAACCTTCTTTTTGGCGAGAGTTTCGCTTTAACATGCTGATTTTTCTCAGGAGCATCTTTGTCTGTTATTATGAAGTGACTGACCCACTGTGTTCATTAAAGGTTGTATAAATGCTTGTAGGTGATTGATGGGAAACAGCTGCTGTTGTCAGCTTTAACGAACACCTAATTGATTATCATAATATTGTCGACAGCAGGTGATACAACATATAGAAACACTCGTCTCAGATCTTCCCCTGAAGAATCATGATATTTCTCACACTACATGTGTTTTCACGTTGTCAACCTCTTCTTTATAAAATATCAGAGTCATCTTTGGAAATATCCTGCGTATCATTTATAAGACGACGTCAAACATCGTTACGGACTGAAAGTGAAGCTCTGCCTCCGCTGACCCAGAATCCATCTGTCTCCCGCCCGGCACTTTTTCACATCACACATAAATGGGCTCTGAAAGTCAGACGGATTCGTTAAGAGCTTTTAGAGCAATTCATTGAAAATGGAAGCAGACAATAAAGTAAGACAGGCCCTCTCCCGCTCTACTTTACCGCCGTGTTTGTGACATTTATGCTCAAACCTGGCAACCCGGGTGCATTAAAAATATCAATTTAGTACTCTGATAAATTGAGAGCTGCACTCCAAAGTGAGAAATTTATGTTTCCATTTTTAGGATTCCTCCGGAGCGGCTCGCGTTAAGGTCTGAGGTCGGAGGTCACACGGCGGCGCTCGTATGAGCTCATGTTAGTAGCTCAAGAATCAGAATCAACACCCAAAACTAAAGAATCAAAATGGTTCTTATATGTATAATTTACCATCTGCTCATAGCTGCACATGTGAAGAGTGTCTGCAGGTACATTTAATGATTTTCAGACACATTTCAACAAAATGTAAGTCAGATTTTTGGACAATTTCTCCTTTTTCCCTATTCGGACACTGCAGCTGGCGCCCCCCAGTGGCTGTTAAATTGATCTGAATTAAAAACCATAATAGATCGATAATTTATTCTGTTTGCAACAGGAGACTAAAGTCTTTCCCCGCATCACGCTGTGTGCATGCGATGAATTCACTGCGCTACGTGACGTACTTTCAAAACCTGGTGAGTTTTAAGCATAATGTATTTTGTAGTTTTGATAAAAGTGTATTTTGCATTTCGAGCATTTGAAGAAAGAACATCCTGATAAGAATAATAAGAATAAAAATCTCATGAATTTAACTTTAAGACCAATTAAATCTTTTTACCTGCAGATTGCAGATTAACATGTTGTGATGACATCACTGCGCTACGTGACGTACGTTGCAGAACACGGTGAGTTCTGAGCGTAATGTATTTTGTAGTTTTGATAAAAGTGTATTTTGCATTTTGAGCATCAAGATAAGCTAAAAATACCAGTGTAGGCAGGAATACTGTATATCTCTATCATAAAATATGTTTTATACATGGTGACAATAAGCTATATAGTGTTAAAAATATTGTGTTCACGTTTCTACATTTAGATTTTTATATATTCCTAAATAATTTATCATATAACTTCAATACTTTTATCATTTGAAGAAACGTCAGTTTAAATGTTACAGTTGGATAAATGAAGTTAGATAAAGTGTTTGTGGCAATAAAGATCTCATGAATTCAACTTTAAGACTATTAAATGACTTTTAAGGCCTCATATCAATAAAGATTTTTATAAATTACCTGCAGATACGTTGATGAAAGGTACGGTTACATCCCGGTTGCAGATGAATTAACGGTACGTGGAGCTCAGACCTGCAGGAACTCTTCCATTAAACTCAATAACGAAGTGAAAGCTGAGCAGTTCTGTGTTTGATTAAAGCAAACATTTGTTAAAAATCCACCTGTGTGACAAAAACGCTGTGCGGCCGTCCTGTGAAAGTCAAAATGGATTACCGCTGACATCATCAGGTCTTATTGATTATCGTAAGTTATTAGCTGAAGTCCCTTTTTTTCGCCTCCCGCTCGACACGCGGGCGGCATTTTAGGATGAAAGCTTTACTCTTAAAATATTCAGCAGCGGTAAACAAATGGAGGATATATGAAGTCTTTGTGAGTGAAAGCATTTACTGTTCTCACTAATGCAGCCGAGCGAACACGCCGCGGCGAGTTAAAACGCTGCTATCAATAAAATCCAATCTCCTTCTGTCTGTCTGCATCTCGCTGCGTATTCGTCTTTTCACCTCCTTCTCTCATCCGTCTTTTCCTTCCTTTCTTTCCTGCGTCTCTCTCTTTCCTCCCCGGTCTCTCCGTCTCCCTCTTGTTTGCTCCTTCCGATCGCTCTCTCTCTCCATCTTCAGTTTTCAGTCTCTCTCCTCCTTCGCTACTATCGTCTCCATCTCCATCTTTCACCCTGTCTCGTTCGCCTGTTTCGTCCCTCCGTCTTTTCCTGCTGTTTTAGCAGATGATGGTGATTTTTCTCTCTCGTGTCTATTTGTCTCTCTCTCTCTCTCTCCTTTCTCGTGTCTTCAGGGCAGTTTTTTAGCTTCCTATCACGACTGAAATAAAGGTTCGTTTCCAAAAACACCTGGATATAATAACCCGTGTTTGGCCGTGTATGTCCCCGGCCTCGTCCTCAGTGGCTTCGTCTGTCAAAGGTTGCAGGAGTTATAAGAGAACGTCTTGTCTTTGTTGTGAAACCATTTATCTCCAGATTTGAGGATTAAGTTTTCTTAAAGCTTAATAAACCATTTTAAACCATTGTACTGATACAAATCAACTGTGAGGTTCTCGAGATGACAGTTTGTTCTCCTGATCTACGTTGCTACAAAGTCAGTATCTGTATTTGTGTCCTATATCAAAGTTTATTTGGCCAAACCTTATTGATTTTTTAATGTTTTTAGGGTTTTCTTTAAAGCCTGAGGAGGAGAACGTCTCCAGAATTAAAAAGGCCAAACTGGAGAAAAAGGTTTCTGTCTTCTCTTTAATCATCTTGTCAGTTTTCAGGGTTTTAGCCTTCTGGTTTCAGTGAGTCTGTCCTCTGGTCGCCAGGATGTAACGCTAGCAGTTAATGTTGGTATCATATTGACATTTGTGCAAAACGTGTCGTATCACCTCCACATTACATGTTCGTTACCTGAATCTCACATCAGGAGATTGTTTTAGAGTTACAGGTGAAGAATCTGTGTCTTGGATTCTTGACGAGAGACCATGACGTAATTCCAGACATGTTTTTGGCGACCAAGACGGGATATTTTGTGGCGACTAACACAGGCATCTTTTAAGCCAAACCATAATGTTTCCTAAATTCTAATGTGCTTAAACTTAACCAGAGCATCAGCTCAGTATTATGACAAGAAAGAAACAGAAAATTCAACCGTAACAAACGTGAAGTTTTAACTTATTTGTGTTTGTGGCAATTAATTAGTTTACGTTTATCCTGGCGATTGCTTTCGTGTTGCACATGATATACGACAGGATTGAAAACTGGCTGCTTCTTATTTATTTGTGGTGTGTGAGCGATGCAGACAGATCGCTTTAAGTAGGAAAATAAATATATATATTGCAGCTATTAAAGGTACATTTTGCAGAAGATGTTCACCTGAAAATGCTGTTGTTGTTGTTGTTGTTGATAAATGCAGACAGAATGGCTCCTGGCACCGTCTAAACAATACGACAGGAAACCATAGAAACTAAAATAAAGATGAACGCTACTGTAATTAAACTAAATATCAGATCAGAGCTGAAACTGCAGCATCAAGTCTCAACACTTCTCTCCACCTCATCCCTCTCTTTTCACGTCGTCTCGCTCCGTCCTTACTCCTCCATCGCTCCCTCCATCTTCTCTTAGTTTGTTTCTTCCTTTCTCTTTCTCAGCTGCATCTTTCTATCTCCTTCCTCTCATCACTCGCGACCTTTTTCTTCTTATCTCTCCCTCCTTGTCACTCGTCGTCTCTCTTCTCTCTCTTTTTCTGATCACGATTTTTTCCCCTTCTCTTTCGTCTCTCCGTCCCGTGTTTTGATTCTCTCTCTCTCTCTCTCTCTCTGTCTCCTCTCCTTTAGCAGATGAAAGAGCCGAGTGTTTTCTTCTCCTCCCGAGCAGATGAAGATGAAAGTCTGATCTGTTTGTTGACGCCGTTACCGCGGCAACGTCTCACCTGTTTGCTCGCCTTCAACCCCTAACGAGCAACTCTTAACGAGAAAACACCTCTTCAGGAAAAAAAACACACACACACACACAGAAAACCAAGGAATGAGCGCAAACAGAGCTACAACCAAGGAAGACACACTGATGGGCATAATCAAAAGGCACACACACACACACACACACACACACACACACACACACACAGTCACACACACACTGAGCTGCCTGTGTTCTTGGCAGGGAGTCGGCGGATCTTTAATCCTCATCATGCAGCAGGTATCGATATCAGAGCCTCGCTGTCACCTTCTATTAGCCGGCGAGAGAGACGCTGAGAGGAGGATCATATACAACAGAGGAGGAGCTGCTGGTTTGTGGACGTATAGAAGTTACATCAGATGTCACAACGACTGTCGGTACACGAGCAGAACAGAAACAGAAACAAGATCCTCGTCTTGTTCTGACTTTTCTACTTCCTGTCTTTGTCATTTTCCCACCTTGTTTTCTCTTCACCTGTGTTTCGTTTTTTTAATTAGTCCAGTGTTGTGTTTTCTACCCTTGTAGTTTTTTTCTCCGGGTTAGTTTTGTATTTCTCTTCAGTTTTTTTATTTGTTGTCATATTTGCAGCTTGCCCTGTTGCCTGCCTTTGATTTCTTTTTTAAACTTGTGTTAACAGAGCTTGTCTTTTGTGTTTTCGTCCATCCTTCTTTGCGTCTTGTGTTCGGTTTAACAGCTGAGTGGACGACAGTGTGAACAACACACAGAAACCAACCTGCCATGTGTTATTCTCTAAATAAAACGTAAAGGATTATCGGTAATCGTCCCTCCCGTTAACTTCGACCAGGCTGTAAGAGTTCAGGGATTCGTTCCAGGTATTCTGTGCTGAAATGCATCCGAACGAGCCTTAATTAGCCAAATATTTGTCCTGGCAGTCGTGCACGTGTACGTTCACTGCCAGTGTTTTCCGTTCCGGCAACAAACCTACAGGCGACTGCCATGAAGTGTCAGGGCTTGATTAACCCACTCGGGGGCCCCGGGGCAGAACTGAGCCGCGTGCCCCGACTGAGGCCCCTCAGGGTTCTGGAGTCCTGGGCTGTGGCCCACTTTGACCAGCTGGTGATCCAGAACTGTATGTCATCCTCTGAGTGCATCCTCAAGTCTTCACCGAAAAGCCAACAGAGAAGAACTACAGACTGGTTAATTGCAGTAATGCTCGATATTTGGAGTTCATG
>OZ023175.1:1669067-1714067 GCA_963678695.2 Diplodus puntazzo
CTTGTGCGACTGAAATCATCAGCTTGTGTTTGTGCGTCTGCGTTCTTTTGTTACGACAGTCGTCTATAAATTCCGTATGCACTCATTTATTTATTCCTATACGTGTCACTTCATTTGCATGTTTGTGTGTGTGTCTGTGAGTGTGTGTTATCTTGTCAGTGTGTGTGGGCACATATATAAATCAACGCGCTTTTGTGTGTCTCCATGTATATTTCAGTGTGTGTCTGACTGTGTATGTGTGTATCCGTGTGTGTGTGTGTGTCTCTGGTTGTCAGTCACACGGCAGGGCTAGGCTAATCAGCGCAGCTAGCTGTTCGCTGTGTGATGTAGGCTGATTAATATCCTGTTAGCGTCCCGTGGCTTTTAAGGCTAACTGCTGTTTCCTCTATACATCCATCGCTTCAAAGCAGCCCTGCTTTCATCTGGCCTCATTAAGACGATGTATTACTATACTTAGCAACAAAAGCACACACACACACACACACACACACACACACACACAGAGACAGGGAACATTTGTTAGAAGCTGAATGCTGATTGGTTAAAGCTCTGTCACATATTTGATAGAAGAAGTTCAAGAAGAAAAGTTGAGCGACTACGTGAACGTTTGAGTCTCGAAACACTGGAGTCAATATTTACGTATGTTTTATTCTTATTTTCCTGATATACTGCACACATGACATGCCATTCTAATGAACATTAACTCATAATAACTCATAACTGGTTATATTTCTAATTATTATAACAAAGTCTGAACATACAGCATCTTCTGTTTTCTGTTTGGAGGATCAACTTCAGGTCGTTTATAAACTGAAGGTCTCAACAATAACATTAATATGCGACTCTGCTCCATTGATGTTTGCAGTGTTTTCATTAATGACCATGTCCATCATCAACTAAATTATTTTAAGAGGTCAAGTTGACTGAATTTAACTCAAGCTTAAGGCTGCATTTACACCAAATCTGGTGCAGCGGTGTTGGAGTGTCACTCCGTGGTCCGTGTGTGTGACGTGTTGGGATCCCCCCGCATTTCAGTTTCCCAAAAGACGTAGCTGCTATGTTGTTCTACTACTAGCTATTAGTGACTGATTGTTTGTCCTTATTGATGGACTAAAACTGTCAGTAAACATCCAGGATGAGGCAGATCATTGCTCTGTTGGAAGTGAAAGTGAAACTAAAGGCCACACAGAGAAATGTCTGTTGTGTTCGGGTCCGACAGTGACCATCGTTATCGTTGTATCCAATGTGAATCCAGCCTAAAGGTTCTATTTGTAAACAAAGTTTATTGTTGTTCCAGTGGGTCCAAAACCAGCTTTGGGATTGTAAGACGTTTTGTAAGATTGTTTTTGACGAGTTTGCAATCAAACATATCACTAAACAAATCATTTTATCGCCCAGTCCTATCTACAGAACCTCCTGCTAACATCATGCTAAGCTAACTGGAACACTGCTCTGCCTACCTTGAAGCTCTGGAGCTGCTCGGAGGCGTCCTTGTGCTGTCTCAGGCAGGAGTTGAAGATGAGGAGCTCGGTGTCTCGCAGCCACGCCTTCAGCTCTTTGATACGAGCCTCCAGCTGCTCCAGCAGCGAGTTGGTCAGCGGCGAGAGGGCCGAGCGAGGGTTCTCCACGGCGCCGCCTCGACCGCCGACCATCAAGGAGTTCATGTTGGCCGTCTGGTTCTGCTGGGAGGAGCCGGGTCCAGAATGCTCGGAGAGGATTTTCTGGACGACGAGGAGAAGATGACAAGAGGGCGGAGAGTTAGTGTGAGGACGCCGTGTTGTGTCAATACTGCATCATGCAAAGCAGCATATCAATCAATACACACACGGCCATTAATCATGCACCTCCAGAACCATGCGGGTCGATACAGGGGATGTCACGTATTAATTTCTAAACGGCTGGAGGGAGACGTGAACATTAGACCTCTGTGTCAGTCGTGTCACTGTTGAAGATGTAATCATGATCACAATCTTATTTAGTTATTGATTACAACACATCTTCTCTTGTGTGAAGGTGACGTCACTGTGTTGGATGTCTGAGGCAGGTGTTTATATCGAGGGCATTGTAATAAGCGTTAGTTAACAGGTAATATAAAATGCTTATTGACATTATTATGTCCTTTGACGTGCGGACAAGCTCGTACACTCACTATGCTATTAATTTCTGTTCTTGTAATATTCTGTCGCTGCTGTGGCAAACAAATTTCCCCGTCTGCAGGACATTAAAGGATTTCTGATTCTGATCAGGATGACTCCATAAATCTGCTTAGAATGTGCAGAACTTGACTTAGAAACATCATGTTTTTAAGTTTTCTTCAGTATCACAGTGATCCAGTGATAGTTGTCTGCACATCCACAGGTTCACTGCTAACAGGAAGTGCTAACAGCTAATTCGGCAAAATTTTAATGGAGTTTGTTTTGGTTGTTTTTTTACATCTCCAGCTCCTTCAGTTGTTCCGGAGAAGACTGCAACTCTGTTTGACTGTGAAGCTCCAGAAATGTTGACTTTCATCAGTATGGGAGGAGATGATGACTGAAGCTGCTCCTTTAATTATGCACTTATTCACCGTTAACTATGTTTTAAGCAGACACTGGATCTAAAGCTAGAGCAATTCCTTGTTAAATTTTATGTTAACGTTCATAAATCCTTAATATGAAGCATTTCTTTAGGTTTTTATCGATTTCTTCCTGGTTTTAATTGGTTTCATCTTAGTTTTAGCACCTGACAAAAAAATCCGCTGATCATAGATACAGTTAAATACTTAAAGTGCTGGATAAATTAGGATGGGATATTACATTATACATTTAATATCTGCCGATAGATTTTATCCAGATCACCCTTCACACCTCGCTCCAGCAGCGCTGCTAATGTTTGTATTGTCACTGCGAATTAGCTCGACGTTGCTAATGCTGCTGTCGTCGTTATTGTGCGTTCTGTTGTTGTTGTTGTTGTTGTTGTTGTGTCGACGCGGGCTGATTTTGATGAACAAAGCTGTGAGAGATGAAACTGTTTTATTTTCCAGGTGCAAACAGATCAGCTGCTAATTCGGAGCTTCTAGCAGTTTCACCTACGGAGCTGAAATTCACACCCAAAACAAAACATCATTTAGACACAATACAAACCCAAAGAGTGTTTGGTGAGGAGCAATCACTGTTTCAAATGGGAACAACTTCGAATAACAACAGCCTCACTCCCAGTGTGTGTGTGTGTGTGTGTGTGTGTGTGTGTGTGTGTGTGTGTGTGTGTGTGTGTGTAATAAGCTCTGCAGAGTAATTTTCCAACCCCTGTTGATCACACAGTAAGACACAGCGAGCGGCTGAGAGAGACTATTCCCCACTTGGATTTAGACGAGTGTGTGTGTGTTTGTGTGTCTGTGTGAAAAGTGCTCATCAGTATCGAACAAACAATCTTGTGTTGTTCTCCGGCGACCACGGCGAGCTCGTTGGCCACAGGCGGCGCTGTGACGAGAGGACGGACCGCGTTGATGTTTGCTGCAATTTTCTAAGACGTTTCAATTATAATCTGTGTGTGTTTAGTCTTAAGATCTGTTTATTTTTAATCATCTTCATCATATTTCAAGGGTGCAAATGCAGAATATTCCTCAAAAAATTAGAGAATATGAAACATTAGCTAGAGAGATGAGGAAAATAAAACATAAATCTAATAAAATGTTATATTTACTTCATGTTTTTTAGGTTGTTTGTCACCATTTGGGGTTCGACTGGTGCTCGTTTACAATTTTCTTTGCCGTCTGCGATCTAAAATAAGTGAAGTGATCTAAGTGGATTTAAGCATTGACAGTGCACACTGGCATCCAGGACTCTTATTGTGAAAGGTAGAAACGTACGGAGAACAAGCTGTAGTTAAGCGTTCGCTGTGATTCAGGTAACCGAGTGTTCGTGGTGTTATTTTGCATTCATGACCCTCGATGACGATGTTTTACTGTCCTAAAAGCAAACCTAACCCGACGGGCCAGAATATGAAATAAGCAACAATTATTTCCTTTATTAACTGATTGACTGGTTGGTCTTTAAAATGCTGATCAGTGTTTCCTGAAGCCCAACGTGACGTCTCAAATTCATAGTTTTGTCCGCAACCCGTCGATATTCAGTTTTCTGTCACAGAGGAGGAAAGAAACCGGGAAATATTTTTGCATTTATGAGGCCGGAACCACAAAATTCTTAGTTTCTTCATCATTATTACATCCTGCTTCCAAAATCCTCTCAGTCTCAACTTTCTTGTGTTTTCACATCCAATCAGGCGTCTTCACGCCCAACAATCAGTCGTTGAGCTTCAGGTATCCGTCGCTGAGAATCTGAGCGAGACGTGTAAATCTTATATTTCTGTATTTCTGTCACAGCCTCCAGATGTTGAGCCGACCTGCCCCGCTTCATATTTAGTTAAAGAAGTAAAGTTTCAGTTCATTTTCACAAAGTTTAGTATCTGCACACTGTTTTTTATCGTATTTCACGGCTCTTATTGTTCGGCTCAGATAGCAGCCGTCGTGCAGCTCTCATTATGACTTTAACAAGTGGCCATAACAAGAGAAACTTTGAGCGCCAGCGAACACAGAGCTGCTCCCGAACGAGCCCCGCATGGGTCCCCGTCGCTCATTTGCATATGTATGTGTTTGTACACAAAGGCATTGAGTCGTCGGTATAGCAGCGATTCTGCCTCCTGAGTGGAAACACTACTTTAGCCGAGCCGTGGCAGGTAAAACCAGCCCATTAGACGATGAAGAGGGGCGATTATAGGACCCCTGACCGTTGAAATGTGCAGTTAGTTGTGTGTTCAAGAGGCGACGGCGATTATACGAGTCGGTAGTTAGTCTGGGAGAGAGAGAGGAACAGAGACGGAGCGTAAACGAGGACGGATGGAACTCAACAGACATAAAGAACATTTTTCAAGACAAAGAAACATTAATTTTTGTTCTCTGATACATTTTCTTTCCTCTGCAGGCGGTCGTGTGTTTATTTCCTCACTGACTGCGTGGACACACTCACGTCCCGCTTTAAGACTTACAGAGTTTTCAGACTTCTTTTATGTTCGTGTATTTCTGGCGGTACTTCTTGTTGTTGCCAGTGTTTGTTTGCCGTGCGAGCTTCTATCTCTTTGTTCTCTTTAACATCTTTCATGTGTTGTCAGCGGGTAAAGAGACTTCCTTCATTTGTCTTTCATGTTCGTTAGTTTCAGTGTATGTAATGTATTCAAACTCGAGAAAACAGTCGAAACCTCCCGATTCTTTTATTCATCAAATGAGGAAGAAATGTATAAAGAACAAAACTGGCCAGCTAAAAGTTTAGAACCTTTCTAATCAGTTAGTGAGTTAAAGTTTAACGTTCTTTACATTTGTTTAGGTTGAAATTTCTGTTCCTCTCTCGTCACAACGCTGTGATTACGCTCCGCTTGGATCGGGTTAAAATACCTGTTTTGGTTTCGCGATCACAACGTGGATGGTTCGATTTCCTGCGAGAAAATCTGATGTTTTGATCGCCACAAAAACTCAAACTTCCTGTAGAAAGAGCCGGTTTTGATCACCAGTAATATGTTTGGAGATGTTCTGTCTTCCCGTGAAAAAAAAACCCAGTTTTGGTCGCCAAACAAAAACTCCTGGAGAAGGTCCGAAATGTCCTGGTTAGGTTTAGGCACAAAAACCACTTGTTTTGGTTTGGCGATCACAACAGAGGTGGTTCGATTTCCCAAGAGAAAATCTGATGTTTTGATCGGCACAAAAAAACCCGCAGATGCTCGAACTTCCCGTGAAAAACATCCGGTTATGGTCGCCACAAAAACTGGAGAACGTCTCCACAGACTTGAAGCGCAGTCGCCCGTTTGACAGCATTGTTAGCTTGTGACAGCACCCGTTCCCTCCACCGCCCGATGTGAACATTTGCTCATAATCGTATGAAGTGCACGTAATGTGCTACGCTTGGTATAAATGTCGACCTTGGACGTTACTGCGGTTTGCAGAAACATTAACTGCTGACATTAAATCCTGGACACTGAGCTGGAAGAAGATGATATTGATATTGAGATAATATCGTTGTTATATTATTATTGTTGTGGTTGAAATCTGATATTGTGACAGCTGTAACAGAGAATTCAGATCTGCAACTCTGAGCAATAACGCAGATTCATTCTCACTGTGAGGCTTCAGAAAACGACAAACTGAAAAAGAGACAGAGGGGAAAATAACCGGCGAAGAAGACAAAGGCGAGGAAGAAAAGGTTGAACGGAGGGAGAGGAAATGTGACGGAGAGATTAGACGTGAGAACAGAGGAGGGATGAGAGACGGTGAGGAAGGTAAGAGAGGAAAAATGTGGGAATGGAGGAAGCAAATGAAAAAGATCTGGAGGGAGAGGCTGGAAATGAAAAAAGAAAATTAGCAAATAAGAGAGATAAAGAGAGGAGGAGAGCAAATGAAACAAAGGGAGAGATGGTGTGTTGTTTGTAGGGACTCAATTAAACAGAATTTGTTTTCCCTCCCTCCTCCTCCTCCTCCTCCTCTTCTCCCCGCAGGTTGAAGTGGTGATCGGGTCGTGACTCCCGCGTTTTAGAGAGTTGATGGGAAAACGATGAACACGCAGATGAAAAGATCATTTCGAGTGTTCATTTACCAGCAGAGCGACGCACCTTTGTGCTCGTCGTCTTCTACGTTACTCTCTGTAATGTTTGCGATCTATGATTTATCGTTTAGATCTGAATATTTGGGGTCTTTCCCGGCTGTGTTTGGATTCAGACTTCAGTCTCCTGACGGGAAATCTTTGTATGTACAGATTCGCTCTGCGTCTCCGTTCTCTCACACACAGTTTGACCTTGAACAAATGCGAAGAAACGACAAGCCGCTGCCAAAACCCACAACGGAAAAAGATGAGAGCTAATTTACAACCTCTTTATTTTGTTCGTCGCTCAGCTCTCGTGTGTGTGTGTGTGTGTGTGTGTGTGTGTGTGAGTCATAAATTCTTCATAAGGCCAGGACAGTTCAGAGGCGAGGCGCAGGACATCAATTCCAGTTAATTCCCAATTTGTGTCAGAGCAGCAGATGCCGACGCCAGCACTGATAGGCCCGTTAATATGCTACTCAGACGCCATGTTGGGAGGAGGGAGGGAGGAGGGAGGAGGGAGGGAGGCGACGGCGGGTAAAGTGACACAAGCAGACCTTTGATATGCGGCGAGAACGATGTGGATAAACAGTTTTCACCGTTAAAAGCGAGTGTCCACATACTTTTGTCGTTACGAGCGACGTGGACGATGAAGGAGAAAAGAGTGTCTGCTTCAGTGGCGTCGCCTCGTTCTATCACTACCCAGAATCCCTCTGTTCCCCCCCGATGACACACACACACAAACTTTGATACGTGTGTGTGAGACGGCATTGTGAGTCCAAATGTCTCTTTGTCAGTAATAGAAGTTTAATCACAGTCTGGTTACTGTGGCGGAAACACACACGGAGACGCCGGGCGAGCGAGTGAACGAGAGAGAGAGAGTGAGCGAGAGAGAGAGAGGGAGAGAGAGAGAGAGAGAGAGAGAGAGAGAGAGAGAGGAGAGAGAGAGAGAGAGAGCGAGAGAGAGAGAGATCTGTTGCTGTTGTTTAATTTCTAAAATGGAATCTGTCTCAGAGACGTTGATACATATGTTAATGCACACACATGCACACTTCCAATAACTTTGAACGCGTGTGTGTGTGTGTGAGGCGGTAATCACACCGACACACACACACAGATGGCGTTCTCGCTGTGTGTGTGTGTGTGTGTGTTGGTGTGTTTGTGTGTGCGCTCGGTCGACGGGAGACGGTTTGTTTCTTTCGGAGGAACAAAGTCACATCGTCACATTTGAGGCTCCTGACGAGCCGCCGCCAGCTGTCAGCGCCTCCGCAGACCTGGAATTAATCACCACGCCCGGGTGAAGTCGAACAACTGCTGCCGACGTGCCCGTCAGCAAGGCACGCCGGCGATCTCTACATCCAGAATCTCGTTGAATCATCACCACAAACTATAACTACGTTACAGAAATATGTTTATTTGATTTTAAATAATCGACTGTATGAACCAGGAGAAGCAAACTACGACTCTCAGGATGCATTTCACTAAGAAAACCTTAAATAATGGAGGTTAAAATGATGCTTGATGCACTGGAGGAGACATTTTGAATTCAAAACAGGAAAGGTGAAGGCTGAAGGTCAGCGGGAGTGAAAGGAATCCTTGTTGAAACCTGGAAATCTGAATTATTTTACTTTGTTAAAAGGTGGAAGTGACGCTGTGAGCTCGGGGGAGTTTGTGTTTCTTCGGACGGATCTGTGACGCCACAGATCTTCAGACGTTAGTCTGCGGTGCAGAAGCGTTTCAGGCAGATTGGAAACAAACAGCTGTGTGGTTATCGAGCGCGGCGTCCGTCTAAACCTGCGTTTCTGTTTCCTGATGAGTTTCGTCTGCGAGGGAAAAAACTTTCTGCGTGATCGTCACCGGCTGATCTTTGGTTTTACGTCACGAAGACGTAATGAAGGAGGTGTTAGTCCTTTAATCCAGGCTCCTCGTTTCTTATTTATAAAAAGAAAACAGACCAGATGTGTTGAGATATGTGTCTGTTTGTGTGTCTGTTTGTGTGTCTGTTTGTGTGTCTGTCTGTGTGTCTCAGTTCGTTCCTTCAGACAGCTAAAAGGCCACGGTGGCAGCAGGGCTCCTTAATTGAGACGACATTAATTATCATCTTCATGTTTGAGATTAGATCAGCGCTGATTAGCCTAAAATTAGACACACACACACACACACACACACACTCGTCTCAACAGAAATATTAGCGTGATCCTCCAGATACTATCTCTGTGTTTGGCATCTCTCAAACTGCAACCTCGACTTGCTGGTGTGTCTCTGCATGTGGGTGTGTTTTACCTCCAGCTGTCTCCACGTGTGCGTCAGGTTGTGTATCTTGCGGTGGAAGTCGGCGGGCAGCTCGGTGGCGCTCCTCTTCAGGGACTCGGCTCGGCCCAGCAGGCTCGTCTTCTTGCTCTCCATCAGCAGCAGCTCGGCGTGGCTGCTCTGCAGAACGACAGCAGGAAGATGGACAGTCGTCACTCAGACGGACACACAAAACACAAAACACAACGTACAGCGACACGGCGGCCTTTTACTGAAACATGCAGGGAACACAACATCTGTAAAGACCAATCTAGAAAACGTCAGAGACATTTGTGACTGAATATCTTCTCTACATCTCAAGTGTTTCACTTCAGCTTTCCTCTGACTCTCTGTTATGTTCTGATCCGACGTTCACTACGACTCCGAGTCTCCACTGGAAACTGCGATGAAACCGCTGAACTACAGCTGCCGTCCTCGGCGGAGGAGGCGGCGTCGCAGGCCTACAGGTGGCGAGGGTTTGATACTCAAAAGAAAGCTTTTCGGCAGAGCGCTCCTTTAACCGCTCGTTCTGAAAGGAGCAGATCTCTTTCCACTGTTGTTGTTTGCAGCTCATCTCATGATGAAACGTTCGAGGCAGTCGTAGGAGTGTTTCACTCGCAGCCTCGCCTGCTTTGACCACTTTAAAGGTAAAAAGTGCCGCAGCTATGCAGCTCCACAGACGAGCGGGAATCAAACGCAGCGGCGGCGGCGCTCGACGGCAGACTGCAGAGTCCTTTTTTTGTTTTGTTTTGTTGAGAAAAGATTTTAAAGAAATGCTTCATTTTGTAGCGCCAAGTGTTGCTGAAGGTTTTCTTCACTTGTGATTCATGCTGTTGTTTGAGCGTCGTCGTCGTCGGGGAGCGAAGCAGCAGTCGGGGAGCGAAGCAGCAGTTAGGGAGCGAAGCAGCAGTCAGGGAGCGAAGCAGCAGTACGACAGATTTCTGTGTGTTTTTTTAGTTTGTTGGTATTAATCAACAGATGCATCCTCGTGTCATCATCGTGCTTTAGTGTTCCTACCTTCTGCTTTATTTAATAAAAAGATCATTTTGTCTCGTAAACACTGAGAACCGTGAGAGAGGGATTTGACCTTCAGAAATAAGAACATCCAAACTGTGTCTTTAACCTCTTTCTTTTCCCCGGTGTTGCATCTTCATTGTCACCTGATTTCCTTCCCTCTTTTTTAAATTTGTCGCTGTTTCTCATAAAATCTGCCCTAGTTGTTTAATTTCTCTCGATTCTGTTTGTCGACGTCAGTTTCTTCTCCTCTTCCATCCCTTCATTTCCTAAATTTTAAGGTCCTTGCCTCCCTCCATCCTCCTTGTCAACACTTCTCCATCTTTATCGTCGTTACTGTAACCCTCCTCTCGCGTTCGCATAATTCATCCGTCTTTCTCGCCATCACTCTCCATCTATCTCCTCTTTCTTCCCTCTTTTTTTTTGCTTGTTAGCGTAACTCTCCTTCGATGCCTCCATCTTTTTGCTTAATTTTCCTCCTCCTCCTCCCCCCCACCACCTCCTCCTCCTCTCTTTTCTCTTTCTCCTCTTTTCATTTTCTGCATCGATAGCTACTTGATTCTACTTTTCCCTTGTCGTTTATCATTACCGCCCGGCCCCATTTGAATATTTAAATGTCTCTTCTCTGACTCTGTGTGTGAGAGGACATATGCATGCATGTGTGTGTGTGTGTGTGTGTGTGTGCGCGTGTGTGTTTTTGCTGCGCTGTCATCAGAGAGGCGGCGGCCATTTTTCAACGTCGCCGATTCTGATGGAGATGCTATCGCTCGGCGCTTCACGGCCATCCATCCCCTTCACTTAGCTAATAGCCACGCCGCCAGAACGAGGGATCGACAGCGGAAAAAAAGAGAGACGAGTTGAAGGTAAATATGTCGGCGTCGCACTCGTCTAACAGTCAGGAAATTATACGATTTATTCGCTGATGGCAAATATTGATTTAAAAAGAGGGGGGGAGGAGGGAGGGAAGCGGGGGAGGTTCTCTTGTTGTTGTTGTTGTTGTTGTTTGTTTGAAGGATGCCACTGATCCAAAGTCAAAGAAGAGAAGGAGAGAGGAGGGCGAGAGGAAGATAGACACGCCGATTAAAATGCATGAGATCCGAACTTTGAGATAAGTGCTGAGAGAGGAATCTTGGAGAAATGGGACGGTGGAGGGGGGAGGAGGGGGGAGGCTGGGAGTGATGGTGTGAGGAGAGGGGTGGTGGTGGTGGAGGACGGGAGGGTGGATGCATGGATGGCTAGTTGTGATGTATTCATGCCTCAAGTCAATCTCCATGCAAGGATGGACTGAGATACACAGGCCTGAGGACGGAGAGAGATGGAGAGGGAGGACAAAGAGTGAGAGCGAGGGAGAAAGAAAGGGAGGAAATACAGTAAATAAATAGAGCGAGGGAGAGAGGACACCGCCGCCGCCACGTCTACACAAACACCGCAGACGAGACGGGACGCCATATGACGTGAAGCAAACACACGAGCACCACTCAGAGGCTCAAAAGTCAGCGAGCAGAGCGACGACCCGGCGGCAGGAAGTCAGATCGCTGCGTCAGGCTTCTCTACGATATATATAACTTAAACGCAAACGTGTCCGCGAAGCTTCAGACGCCGTGACAGACGAGAGACGCTCGGCCTCTTTGTGTCTGACGGTATGAAAGCGAACCATAAAGGTGAGGACTCAGCGGGAGGCCGAGCAAAGTTCTTCCCCCGATCATTTCTTCTCCCTACGGGAGTCGTCTTCTCAAACCCCTGAGGGATCGGAAGACATGAAACGCTGAATCTTTTCAGCTTCCTTAAAAAAAGAAATTTGCTGCAGAAGAGACTAAAAAGTGACGCAGCGATGTTCCAGGAGGATCAGTGCTCATTAGGGCTGGATACAGTAAAACCTGATTCCCCTGCTTGTTACACGTTAAATATAAAGATTACATATTTATAAAGGCGAATTTATTAAATGGTCAATGTTGATATGACCAGAGATCAGTGTGACATCAGGAAAAAACAGCGATGGTGAGGTCACAACTTCAACACCATCATTTTATATGTTAGTTCACATTTCTCTGCCTAAAGTTTTATTATAATACAATAAAAACAGCGTTTCTTGTCATACAATCGTTGACTAATGTTGGCTGATGACTTTGTTGACCTTCAGGTTTCTTGAGCTTCAATTTTCAGTCTTATCTTGTTACAACATTGTGTTTGGTTCGGTTCAGTTCAGGCTCAAAAACAACCTGATTATGACGAGAAAAAGATCATATTTTGGTGTTAAAATGTCTGTTTCAGGTCGCTGCGCATGCAACACTTACAAATGTTGTAACACAGCCTTGAACGGTGGTCTGTGGCTTCCACTACCATCACCTTGACTTGTGGAAATACAAATTCTGGCGACGGGGCTGATACTCAGCTCAAGAGCGTCGTAGGCTGCTTATTTAAACATTTATCCTGAAGATGCAAAAGTTGCTAATGTGTGAAGATTAATTCTCAATTAAAACTCAATTATTTAAATCATAGAGACGGTTAGAGGAGACAGAACGTCGTCATCGTGACTTCACCTACACACAGATCCAGACCGTGTCGTCCAGGATTTAACTTTTGTTTTTAATAAAGCTGTTTTCTGTTCACACTAACATGCTGAGCCCACCGACAGACAGACAGACAGACGGGTATCTTCGATCACACCTCCACTTCTTCTTAAAGCTTTATTTAACAGAGATAATCCTTCTCACCTCTCCTCTGCTTCAGTTTTTTGTTTTGCAGAGGACTCTCCGCTCTGACCTCGACCTCCTGCCTCCTCTCTGTTAATCTGCCGACTCTTTATCGAAGCCATTAAAAGTTTTTGTTGATCGAAGCATCAGCTCGGCGTCTGGACCAGAAACCATAAAACATCCATTTCGACTAATTTAAACTAATTAGTTGCTGCTTCGGTCCCATATGTTGGATATCCAGCATCAGGAAGCACGAACACGAGCAGGTGATTTATGTTCGTTAGCAGAATTAATGTACAGAACATATACTGACCATCATTATGTTTCTATAGGTGCAAGAATGCACATCATGAGGATTAAGAAAATGTATTTATTTAACTTTAAATATGCAGTTTAATAAATTAGTATTACGGAAATTGTTAAGAGTATTTTTCACTTCATTTTGCAACATTTTACAGACGGAAAGATTATCAATTGATTAAGAAAACAATGGTGGAGGGATCAGCAATGTAAATAATTAACTATTTCTACTGAGAATCTACTTTACAACAAACACAAAATTGCAAAAACATGCAGAATTGCAGGTAATTATTAGATATATTCCACAAAAAAGCCCAAAAATATTTCTAATTATTTGTAATTACACAGCACGAATGTGGTAATAGTTGAAAAACAAACAAACGCATATTTGGTCTTAAAAGATGCTTCAAAAAAATAGGAAAAATCTAAAATATGATGCTAAATTTTGCACAAAGACGTGTTTTTATGTTTTTATGTTATATATTTCATCACAGATGTGTTGAAAAGGTTTCCACAAACAGAGAAACTGGAGGATAAACGCTTGATAAAACAGAGGAGAGGGGGAGAGAGAGGGGGAGGAGAGGGAGAGAGGAGAAAATCAACAAGCAATCATAAGTTTAATTTGGTCTCCATATTAATGAGCACGGAGCTGAAATGTCAGCAAAAATGCAGTCATACATGAAAAACATTTAATGCATTTTGAACATTAGTTTTTTTATTCTCGCAGATTCATCTTATCCTCCAAATGAGAGAAGTTTGTCGGAGGCTGCGTAACGGAACGATTCTGTCGTCGCGGCAGCTAAAGTTCGTGGAGGGGAAGCGATAAGGACGCGTCTTCCTCCTCCTCGTCTTCCTCCTCCTCGTCATCGTCATCGCCTCTCGTCTCCTCTGTGTGTCCTCTCTTCTCCCTCCGCTGGGTTTCTATCCTTCTCCTCGTCTTCAAATCCTCCTCACGCTGACCTCCGTCTCCGTCTTTATTGATTCTTTTTGTAAAGCGTCACATAATATTACACTTCAATTACTTGAATTATCGCTGTCTACGTATTTATACATTAACTGCAGGACAACAGTATCTTATGAGGAACTGCAACTAACAATTATATTCAGGGTTGATTAATCTGTCTATTATTTTAACAATTTATCGATTAGATCGGTCTATGAAATTCAAGGAACTGGAAAACCAACAAGGCTGCTGAACGACTGGCGGCCGGACACCCGCGGACACTTCTATCCCTTCTTGTTGCATCACCGGAACCGGCTACGTGTCCGGGGAAGTGTACCGGGTCTATCCGTGATCATGGTGACAAAAAACAGGTATTTTATCTGATTTTAAGATGCTTTTCTAAAACTAGCCGAGTGTTTTTTGAGCGCTGTGACGAGAGAGAAACAGAATATTCAACCTACAGAAACGTCCAGTTTGAACTTGATTGTGGTTTTGCAGAATCACACTTGATTAACATTTTCACTGGCGATTCGATTTTCCGATCCAAACAGTCGTCTGGTCCCTGAGCTCCCAGTCTGGACCGCTAGCTGCACTTCTAACTGAGCTACCTCGCTAACAGTTAGCAGTCATTTGCTGCATCCTGTATGTTCTGGGTCAATTCGTAAAGATTTCATTATAAATGCCAGAAATTCAGTCCATAAATGAATGTGTCGTCATGGTGCCATTGTGATGCTACAGCAGCCTTTACTGCAGTTCTGTCACTAACAGGACTGTGCTGTGATACCGGTCTACGGACCAGAACCGCTCACTCATAACTCATAATAACAATAAAACACTCTTTCATTTGTTTTCTGCTGCTCATTGTCCATCCCGTCTCTGCCCGCCTCTCGTTTTCCTCTTAAACAAAGTGTGTGTGTGTGTGTGTGTGTGTGTGTCTGTGTGTGTTTGTGTGTGTGTGTGTGTGTGTGTATGTGTGTATGTGTGTGTGTGTATGTGTGTGTCTGTTTGTGTGTGTGTGTGTGACTCAGTGTCTCCGGCTGAGATGGATGTTCCACCGGCTATGAAAGAGCAGGAAGTGGCTCTCTGACACCCCATTTATACTGCCAGACACTTCAACCTGTGTGTGTGTGTTTGTGTGTGTGTGTGTGTGTGTGTGTGTGTGTGTGTGTGTGTGTGTGTGTGTGTGGTGGGAAAGCACAGACACATAAACACCTTTAAGTGACATCACCCTCTCTCTCCCTCTCAAAACCGCCTCCGTTTTTTTTACAATAATTGCAGTAATTACCAGCATATATTTTGTCCTCAGTTTGTTTTTCAGAGACATACGAGTAGTGTTTATGTTTCCATTTCTAAATTTATTCTACTTTTTATAAATTATAGCTTTTACATGTAACTTTCCAATCTCCCTCCAAGTTATAAGATGATGTTTGAGAAATGTTCAGGATTATCCCAGCGCAAGATTTTTATTTAGACGCATTAACACAGAAAACAGAAGTGAATTATAGATAATAAACATTATTTTTATATTCATTGTTTCTTGGTTTAAATCCCCTCAAATGTTCAGTGTAACTGAGTATTTCTTCCTTCACGATGCTGTAAAACTTTAACTCAGACTAAACTCTGGCCTCTGTGTCTCTGAGAGTTTTCTAGAAGTTTCTCTTTCACCAAATTAAAAAGCCTAAAAAGATGCAAACAAAAAAAAAAAAAAACAGCAATGAGACTTTTTCTCTCTTTTCCAAAACGAGGCGACAACAAAAGACCCGGCAACATGTTTTAATTGTCGCCATGGAAACCAGATGAATGAGCCGTTTGACTGGCCGGTAAAGACGGCTCGCCATTCAGCCTCGCAGCGAGTCACGTGTGTGTGTGTGTGTGTGTGTGTGTGTGTGTGTGTGTGTGTGTGTGTAGCTGGGAGGTCATTAGTACAAAGCAAGAAGGGTGAAATTTCTACCAGTCCGCTGAGAGAGAGAGAACAGAGAGAGAGAGAACAGACAGCTGAATGAATGCACATACTAATAACTGTCCATTAAAAAAGCAAAGAGGAAAAAACCAATAAACAATCCCCTCGGCTGTTTATGGATCTTCCCGATTCAGCCAAAGATGCTTTATTCATGCGAATATATCAAAAAATGATTATTATTGGTGTGTGTGTTCAGGAGTTTAGCCTGTTTACCAGATGATACACACTTGTAGCTTAGCATCTTTAGCTCGTCTCGGCTCAAACTGGCCTGAATGTGGTTGAAAAGTATTTCATGTCGTTCACATAAATGGTTACGACGTAAAAGAGAAGAAACTGTGTGTTTGGGTGATTCAGAGGTCGATAAGTTTCACGGTTAACATTCTAATCATTTTTATTGGGCAGCCGTAGTCAGTGATCGTGTTTCAGTTTGGAATAGGGGCTGTCAGGCCTTGGCGGAGGTATGCACTCTACTGAACTGCCATTCTAGTTTCAGCTTCAAATGATCTAAACCATCGTTTCTGGTTCTTCTCTCTGTGTAAACCCATCATGACGTCACCCATTGTTTTATAGTGTATCGTTTGGAGACTCGGGTTTGTGTTTGGCGTCACGGCCGTCGCCATCTTGGATATTTGGACCCAGAAGTGACCATATTTGGACGAGAGGGCCGAGCTGGGGAAGATATCCACTAAACGGGACCATAATTTACAAAAACGGATGTCATGCTGTATTGAAGAGGACTTTAAACTAAACGTTAAGACCATAAACTCACCAGGAAACTGTTTGCAAAGGTCTTAAATCAAATGAGAAGTCGGGTCGTTTTCTCATAAGCTTACATACAATCAGACCAGCGGAGTCGCCCCCCCTGCTGGATAGTTAAAATACTGCAGGTTTAAAGCACTTCCCTGCCCGTGAGGTAAACTTACCAAACACAACTTCTCAGTAAGTGCAGCACAGGCGGAACAAAAAGTTTCTGTGGATAATCTCGTGTCTCATTAAATCATTTTGTCGACCTCTGAACTTTCCCTCGAGCGCCGTTCAGACTAAAAGCTTCATTAAATGCGCTGATCTGTATTCCTTCCCCCCAGAGGATACACCCTGTGACCGTTTCTCTCGTGCCTCCTTCAGGACAAACTTTACATTTCCATCAGCGCGTTGTTTGTTCTGTCCAACACTTTCATATTCTGCAGGATAATGAACACTGCAGCCTCTGAGGGGCTTTATTCTATTAGTCAGCATGGAAACTTATCGAGAAAACACAATCAACTGACTTTATTCTACCCACTGAAACAAGTCAACAAAATCGATTATTATTAATACTGGTAGAAACACTTTGTTTCCCTGCAGAGTTATTAGTTTTATTTGTCTCAGCTTGATATTGTTGGTCCAAAAAACAAAAAGAGGGGAAGAGAGAGAGAGTGTGAGTGTCGGCGAGGAGGCTGGGTCATACAGACTGTGGTATGCTGCTACTGGTCGATGCCAGCTGATCTTTGACCCACTAAGAACCCTGGGAAATCTCTCCTGGTAAGACAGTACGAGACGAAACAATACGAGCAGAAGAAGAAGAAAGTGTCGAGGAATTCCAGATAATCCTACCAGAACTAGGGTCAGGTTCTGGTTGGCACAATATCTGGATCGGTTAAACTCCAACGGTAATGTTTTCTTTCTGTTCAGGTGACCGTTAGACGTCCGTCTATTGAAAATAACGTCACGGCGGCAGTAGATTAATCAGCTGCAGCTACATTTGAATGCTTTTAGTTACACAGAAACTTCAGTTTGTTAGCAAACTGTTCACTCTGCCAAAGATTGATTGTTAGAAGATTAGCTGTGATTTGGAAGTTCAACAGATTGGCGACTCTTCGAGAAATGATATCTGGGTCTTTAGGAAGCTTAAGATTTGATTTTGATTCTTTAGTGTCGGATTTTATCAAGAATTGATTCTCGCAAAGATATAATGTTAGCAGTTAATGTTTCTGCAAACCACAGAGACATTACTACCAAACATGGGATATCACATTCACAATGATTAGTAGCCTCCTGTCGCTAATATCAGGAGCTGGAGGGGAAGGTGGTGCTGTTATTACAAGCCAAGACTGCCAAATGGCCGGCCACAGTTTGAGGCACACAACTGGATATTTCCAACCACACCTGGAGACATTTACTGCCGTTTCTGTGGTGACAAAATCACCTTTTTGTGACGGAAACTCTGACTTCAGTGATCGTGGAGACCAAAACAGGTATTTTAAGGCCAAACCATGATGTTCTCCTAACACTAACCAACCAGCGCTCCGACGAGAAAATTCAACCTCGACAAACGAAAAGTCGCAACATAAAGAAAGATTCAGTTTGAACTTATCTGAGGTTTTGCAGAAAGGCACTTAAATGCTCCACGGCCCTTTTATTTTAGAAAATTAGCTGCATTAATTAACAAATTCATTATTTTGAAAGCATCTTAAAGTCTCCTGCCTGTATGAGAATTTTAAAAAATGAGGATGGAGGCGAAGAAAGTCGATTTTAGACATTTGTGAATCGATGCAGAATCGTCCACGCCAAGGATCAATTTTCACCCCCCCACCCCTGATATTAAATCAATATTCTGAGCTCATTAATCTCATAGTTCTGAATCAGCATCTCCATTATCTGGATCAAGTGGTTTGTGAGGAATCAGGTGTAGAAGTCTGGATCTTAGGATATCTTCTGCTGCGTCTCATTTTCGGGCTGCAGCTCCACATTTATCAACTTCACATCAAGTATTGTTCGCTTCCTCGCGTCTTCAAAGGGCCGTTAAAGGGTCGACGGCGGTATGAGTTTAAGGTTGTGGGCCAAGGGAATAAATTATGTAAGTGAGTGTCCTCGTGAGAAGTACAAATGTGTTTGTGTGAGTTTCTGACCCCATAGGAAGCTGGATGGATCCGACCATTCAGCATCTAAACAAAGACGGTCTTTATACTGAGAGAGGGCGAGCGAGGGGGGGAGAGAGAGAGAGAGAGAGAGGGAGAGAGGAGAGGAGAGAGAGAGAGAGAGAGAGAGAGAGAGAGAGAGAGAGAGAGAGAGAGAGAGAGAGGGAGAGGGGGGAGAGAGAGAGAGAGCGAGAGAGAGAGAGAGAGAGGAGAGAGAGAGGGAGAGAGAGGGAGGGAGAGGGGCGAGAGCGAGAGAGGAGGGGGGGGAGCGAGGGAGAGAGAGAGGGAGAGTATGTACAGGCATTAGTATAATACTGTCTCTTAGTTTTATTCACGCTGAGCAGATCCGACACAGTTATTAGTGATATTATCAATAAAGTTAAACAGTTTAATTATACCATTATTAACATTACTGGTGTCTTTATTGTTTTTATTTGACTTTCGTCTGTTTTCTCTCTGTTAAAGTGTTTTTGGCAGCAGGTTTATTTTTTTTCGAAACACCCTAAAAATAAAGATGAATAACTGTAAGACAGCGAGATTAATAAAGGTCAGTTCTCTCTGTGTTGAGTCAATTTGCTAATCATCTCAGTGATGTGTGTGTGTGTGTCTGTGTGTGTATCTCTGTGTGTGTGTGTGTGTGTGTGTGTGTGTGTGTGTGTGTAAACCACTGACTTACAGTCTCACTGAAGTGGGCAGGTGTTGGTCAACAACACGGCCTCTGTTGTTGGCTTCCGCCACTGTGAGTGTGTGTGTGTGTGTTTGTGTGGTTGTGTGTGTGTGTGTGTGTGTGTGTGTGTGTGTGGTTGTGTGTGTGTGTGGTTGTGTGTGTGTGTGGTTGTGTGTGTAAATGGAGTAAATTCACTGGTCTTTATTTACCTCGACTCTAGAGACACCCGGAGACACTGTTAATTCCTTAATGTCTCCTGTTTCTTTTTGTTTTTTATCACATCTTTGTGAGAAGTTTTTGGATCCGCCCTCTTTTTCTTAATTCACTGTTAACACAATCAATCAATCTTTATTTGTATGGTGCTTTTCATACGGAGGAGTAGCTCAAAGTGCCTGACAGAGATTAAAAACAACAACAGAAAAGAGAAATAGCAAATAAAATCAAACTGAAGACTTCAGTCCTGCTGTCTTGATAAATTCTCGATCGTGAACATTTCTGCAGCACTAACACCATCAGACAGAGACAGAGAGCAGAGCAGGGCTGAAGATAGACATCGAGTTTGAAAGAGTCGAGTCAAGATGGAGACTGAAGGAGCTAAAACCGAAATACATGCTCGCATCGTACATTTCTGCAAAACCACAGATGTTAATGCTACGTGTCTGATGTTGAGGTTTAATTTCTTTCTCCATTTCCTACTTTGCTGTGCTTATGCTCTGGTTAGGTTTAGACACACAAACCTCTTGGTTAGGTTTAGGAAAAGATCATGGTTTGGCTTAAAATACCTGTTTTGTCGCCACAAACACAACTGCAAACGGTCCAACCTCAGTCCGGTTGGACTGAAGTGTGATGATTAGCTTTCGGGGGGAAAGTGGCTGAATATTTAGTTTGTTTCCACTCTTATAACGTCTCGGGTGACATGTTTACAGCAATTTGTCTCAGTGTTGGCTGCTAAGAAAATAAAACTTGTTCTGGAGACATTAAAATCGTATGACGTGCAGAGATCTTAAGGACTTTACGGGTTCCGGTTGCAACTGAAATGATGCATTAAAAATTCTTCTTACTGGTTATATCGAGGGACAACTGTGATGTAACTCGGCACAGACTTTTGGATTCCAACATTTTGAAATGTGATACGAAATGCAGGAATGTTCCTCAATATTGGACTATTTCCTAAAAGTGAGATCTGAGGAAAATAAATACAAAAATCAAGGTTACAAGCTGACGATAACTCAAATTTCTGCATAAGAATCAGACATCAGAATGAGGGTGTTCGGTCGCTACACAACGTGGACGCGTGTTGGAAAATAGGCATCACCTTGCAGGGACGGTTAGCAGGATAATAGAAGACTTTGGTCTCATTATTAGGACTGACAGCGGAGCTCCGGTGATCAGACTGTCATCATCACCACTCGTTCATTTAACTGTTGATTTCCCTCCTTTCCTCTTCTCTCCTCAGCGCTCCCCCTCCTCTCCTCCCTCCATCCCACTACAATGACAGAAATGTAATAGCTCTGAGCGTGTGTGTGTGTGTGTGTGTGTGTGTGTGTGTGTGTGTGTGTGTGTGTGTGTGTGTGTGTGTCCAGCAGACCGACCATGTAGCCTAAACGACAGACAATCTTTATTCTAATGAAGAAGGTGCCAAGGTCAAACGGAGAGCAGGGTGATGAATGGAGAACATATACACACACTTAGACACACACACACACACGCAGACATACATCATGTGGCTCTCACACATTAATTGTAAACCAGAGCTCCCAGTCGCTTTGCAGCTGCAGTGTTGTGTGTGTTGTCACAGTCGCTCTCTCTCTCTCACACACACGTTTTTAAAAAAGGAGGCTTTCCCCTTGAGATGACATTAAACATTATTCTCACGACACACACTTAAACAAACCGTCACAGGAAATAAAATCTGTTTGCGGGTAAAAGAAAAACTGTGTGTGTGTGTGTGTGTGTGTGTGTGTGTGTTTCTCTCTGAGACAACGTGCCAACAATGATAAAAGAAAAAAAAACACTGAAAACAGTTTGTTTTCCCTGTTAATGATCAATAATCCTTCCTGTGGTTGTGGTGTTAATTTGTTGCTTTGTTGCTAAATACTCCAAGGTCAACTTTAAACACTCAGCAGAGGAAGAAGCTCCTTCAAATTTCACTGCGTTGTTTTTAACCCATTTTCTTTTTTTGGCTTCAAAGCTGAAACAATTCTTTTCTATAATAGACATGAATCCATCAGCACTGGAGAAGAAAGGGACACCTTCACAGAGACCTGTCTCCACCGACCATAACATCCAGGAACATCTTGTTGTTGACTGTGTGTTTACAATTTTTGTGACGATATGCAACTCTGTGTTTTATAACTAAGGGATAATGCCCGACGAGGTGTCCATAATCAGGAATTAATGGACGACGCGGAGGCCGAAGAACTGGTTACCTCCACAAAGTCCATTAACTCCGATAATGGACACCTCGTCGGGCATTATCCCGTGTATACCATGGTCACTTGCCAAAGAAAAGAAATTCAGACCATTTATTTATATTTTCATGCGACAATGACATTCACAAGCCATAACTAAGTTTCCCTGGTAACGCCTGAGGGTTTGACTAATACCTGGAACGATCATTCCTCTCCCGTAAGGTTCTTACGCAATGGAAACGTTGTTCCCTCCTCCAGTAAATAGGACGGACCGTAGATACGACTTGGCAACAGGAGATATTCTAGTCCGCTCAGCGATGAGCCAGAAAGCTAACGCTATGCTAGCAAGATTCACAGTCAATAGCATCGCATACGGTTGACAAACAGTAAATATATTTTGACAGTATGCTAGCTAACAAGACAAGCTAGCTAACCAATCATGTCATTGTTCCCAAATCAATATCATGATTTTCACGAACAGATGATCAGCGTGTGTAATGTCACTGTGGCCGCAGCCTGAAGTAGAGAGCTGAACAGTGAACGGGATGTGAGATTATTCGCTAACAGTAAGTTTAGAGGGGAAGTGAACTTTCTGCAGCTTGTGTGTTACAGTCGCCACCTTGTGGTGTTCAGAGGTACTGAAGGACTGACGGACTGAACTCAGTGCTGTAAATAACATGTTCAGATTTGATAGCCAGCTAGCGCACTGATTTAGAACGATAAACAGACAATTTGACTGGAACTACTTAGTAGGTGTCCGTATATCAGGGGCTAATGGACACCCTGCAGCCAATCAGAATCGAGTATTCCCCCAGACCATGGTATAACGACAAATAAAACACCTGGAACCTCGAGCACATAACAATTACACTTACATTTTGAGTAAATGTATTTAGTTACATCATGAACACACTGATCCATCGCACCATAAGTGGCCTAAACATCTCACAATACCGTCACAGAAGATCAAACTAACCTGGTAATATAAAGTTTCACAGACTGAACAGTAAAAATTCCTGCATTATTTTGGTGGAAAACCTTTCAAAATAAAAGTCTGATTGGTTCTAATTCTGCTGCTGCTCATCGCTTTGCGAGACGAGCCGTCACTTGTTGTTTTGAAGGAAAACTCTGCAAACATGTTTACAGCCGACCTTGGCCTGACATTGGCTCCACGCTCGTCAAAACTACTTTTATTTCTGAACGAGATTCCTGCTCATTTTCTGTGAGTGTGTGTGTGTGTGTGTTAGCGTCAGGTTTCAGTCAGACGGCGTTCCTGGGAAGCTGAGGGAGTCTCAAGAGAGAAGAGATACAGAGATAGAGAGGGAGGGAGGGAGGAAGGGAGGGAGAGGGGGAGGAAGAGGAGAGAGGGAGAGAGAGAGAGAAGGGGGGGAAAGTTGGTGAGATGCTGCTGAGTCGTGTCTCTTTGTTCTAAAGCAGATATATCCCCGACTTTATCAAGACTGACAGAACAAACGCACAGGAAACAGCCTCCCACAGGACACATAATCCACACACACACACACACACACACACACACACACACACACACACGAGAGAGAGAGAAAACTAAGAACATTTGAGAAAGTGCAAAGACACGCGTGAATGTGAACACACACACGGAGGTGAGAAAGTGAACACACACCAACCGACGCACACACACACACACAAACTCACTCAAGCTAATACACACCTTTGAAAACATGTGTGTGTGTACTTTTAGAGGACGAGAGCACACACTTACTGCAAACACATGCGCACACACAGATGTTTAAGCACACTTAATGCACAAACACACACACGCGCTGACTGTAAGCAAACACATACGTGTTGCTACGACTCGTATGACGGCGAGCTTTATTTACAGGAACACGACAAGGTCAGCCAACGGAAAGAAGGAAAGAGAAAAGGAAGAACGTGAATGTGTTTATTCACATTTATATCAACCAATATGAAATCTTCTTGATGATTATTTCTATGTTTATTTTACTTCAGGTGACTGTGAAGCTCTGTAGTTGTTCGTGTACATGAAAGTAAAGATGCACGAACGTGTTTTCTGTGACTAAACTTTGAATATTCAACCTAATCAGAGGAAAATCTGCTGTCAGTCTGCGTTTTTGCCAACTTTGACTTCAAATTTCCAGTTTTGTGTCGCTACAGCTCGATGCTAATCGTCCGGTTTGGTTGAAGTATAACAACCACGTGGTTAGGGTTTGAAAAAAGATCATGTTTAGGCTGAAAATAACGACTTCTGTCGCCACAATCAGGGCTGGAAAATGTCCCGACATTTACAAACAGGAGAGAGTCATCTGCGTAACCAGCTCAACCACGCAACTTGTTGAGACCACGATCTGAAAACAGTGATGGTAAAACACCTTCTGCATGCTCGTTTACTAAATCTGCACACTTTTATAACTGCTAAGCATCTAAAACTGATCCCCAATAAGTGTCTGATATCTGTGTTTCAAAGGTTGAGTCCTTTTTCTTTTCTCGACCGAGTTTCTTGTTGTTTCTGATTTTATTGCCGCTCTCGTAGTCGATACGTATATCAGGCGTGTCTGAGGCAGAGCGACACTGACCCGCTGACTTGGTGCGGTTCTGTTGAATATCTTGATCATCGTCTCGATCACGTTCAAATATCAGTCTGTAATATCTGCAGCACAGACTCGTTTAAACTGTGTGGAGACTGTTTAAGTTAACAAGAGACACGAAGCAGCTCGTACAACATGTGGAATTATGTCGACACACGAAGACACACCTGAAATCACACAAAACTGACTGAAAGACGGAAAATATATAGACGTATGTGACAAAACACACATCACAAACATCACACACACACACACACACACACACACACACACACACACACACACACACACACACACACACACACACATTCCCGCAGGACTTCAGCTCTCTGCTCGTATAAGAAGCTGCGACAAACGACAAAACGCGACATCAGGACGTCTGACCCAGGAAGCGTTCGACTCAACACACACTGCCTGATGCACACACGTCTGTACACACACACACATCAGACACACACACACATCAGACACACACACACAATGTACACACACCAGACACACACACACAGCGAGGCAGCGGCAGAGCTCTGCAGGTCTCTGGAGAGAAGAAAAGGGAATATCAGTCTACAAAGAAAGAAAGGAAAGTGTGTGTGTGTGTGTGTGTGTGTGTGTGTGTGTGTGTGTGTTTGTGGTTGTGTGTGTGTGTGTGCGTGATAGAGATTTTCCTGAGCTGCAGGACGTTTCTTTTGTGGGATAAGGAGAGATTTTTGCAGTTTCAAAGTGTTTCTTTTTAAACGGCTGAAGACAGATTTCTCTTCTTCTTTTCTCTCTCCGTCTCTTAAAGCGTTCGGAGGTCACGTCTTCACCCCGCTGAGGACGACAGGACCAGATCCGTCAGTCGTCTGTCTGTTTGTTTTACAGAAGACTTGTTAGGAGATTCTGGATTTATAATAATAATGTAAATGTGGAGCCGGATGGCGACAGATCAGCAGGTTCTGATTCTTCTTCTTCTTCTTCTCCTCTAATCCGATCCTTCCTTTCTCCTTTCCTTCCTTTACGTCACTGTTCTTTCTCCTTCCTGTCTCCTTTAAATCCTTGCTCCCTCTTTCATTCCCGCCTTTCCCTTTTAAATCTCATCCTTCTTCCATTTCCTGTTTCCTTCCTCGCTTCCCTGTTTCTACCCTTCCTGAAATCATTCTTTTATTTCCTCTTCACTTCCTTTTTTCTTTAATTCCTTACATCCTTGTTTCGCTCCTCTTAACCTCCATCTTCCCTTTCATCCTTCCTTCCTTCCATCTATTATTTCCTTCTTCCTTCCTCCCATTATTTCTTTATATGTTTCATCTTCTTTCATCCCCTCTTTGCTTCCTTCTTCTTCAATTTTGTGCTTCCTTGTGTCCTTCTTTACTTTCTTTCCGTCCTTTTTTCTTATTTCCCTCTTTCCTCTCTCCTCGTCCTCCTTCTCTCCCTCCTTCCTCCTCAGTATTACAGTAAGAAGTCTGAAAGTGTTTTCAGCACACAGACGTTCGCAGCAACAAATTACTTTACTTTTCTTCCAATCGTTTGTAAAGTCTTTTCTTCCTCCTCGTCTTATTCTTCCTCTTCCTCCCTCGCTCTCTCCGGATGGAGGGAGGTTGGGAGCGTTCGCAGCACAGCGAGGATTGCAGCAACAATTACATGTGAAATTAGCCTCGCCTCATAGCCTGCAGTGTAATTCCAGCCTTCTGAGGCGTGGCAAAGTCATCTGTCTCTAATTAAAGATTCTCTCTCTCTACCTCCCTCCCTCAGCCTCCCGCTATCTCTCTCCTCCTCCCTCTCTCTCCTTCTCCTGGGTTAACATTCATCTTCTTTCATCCTTCGCTCTGTCTGGGAGTGGAGGGCGGGTGGAGGGTGGAGGGGCGCCGGGAAAGGTGCATATCAAAACCTAATTCACTGCAGGTCACAGTTTTTTTTAGCAGCTAAAACAAATTATTTCCTACTTATCGTTTCATTTCTAATTTCTTTCTCTCTTCCTCCGTCCTCTCCGTCTTCACTCTCGCACATTTTCCTTCTTTTCTCGACTTTTTCTTTTTTGCTGAAAGTCGGCGAACACGAGAGCGAGACAGACAGAGCGACGCCGTCTGCGTACGGAAACGTTTGTTTCTGCTGCTCATTTCAACATTTCTTAATGTTTGTTTTTCATTTTAATTTCATTGTTCTCACTGAAATGTGTCAGCAGCTGCAGCGATTCATCGATTCGGTAGCTCGTTAATCAACCGCCAGCTGTTTTGATAATCTATCAGTCGGTCTGAGTGTTTTACTTTTAAGAATAAAGTCATAATTCTTTGATTTCAGCTTCTTAAATGTTTATTTTTCCTCCTCTGTGAAGGTAAACTGAATATCTTTTGGCTTCAGCTTTTGAAACACTGAGGGACGTTTGTCGCAGTGAGCAGATAAATTAACATCATCTGCGTACGGAAATGTTTGTTTCTGCTGCTTCTTTTAAATGAAAACGTTTTCATTGGGTTGGTTTTTATATTAATTTCATTGTTCTTACTGAAATGTGTCAGCAGCTGCAGCGATTAATCGATTAGTTAGCTCGTAAATCCACCGCCAGCCACCATTAAGCGCCATTAAGTCATAATTCTTTGATTTCAGTGTCTTAAATGTCGATATTTTCTGGTTTCTTTCCGCCTCTGTGAAAGTAAACTGAATATATTTGGGTTGTGGACACAACAAGACATTTGTGGATGTCGTCTTCAGCATTCGTCACCATTTTCTGACTTTTAAAGACCAAACAACTAATAAATTAATCGACAGTAATCAACAATGTAAACAGTTATTATCGCAGCTCGTCTGTGTCGACGACTTTAAACATGTTTGTCTTCTGTAACGAACTGAAATCAGCTGAAGTCGCTGATTGACTTTTGTCGTTTGATCACTCGCTATTTCAAAATAAGAAACAATTCCACATTTAGCGACAGAACGACAGCGCGACGTAAAAAAAGATGTGTGACAGTTACAATGAAGACAAAATGAAGAAAAACAGGAGAAAGGAAAAGAGACTGAAAAGCAGAGCGGGAGATCTCAGAGGATAGAGGACTTAAGCCGTCTGTGTGTTTCTCAGGCATGACTCTGTGCTGCAATATAACCCAAACTGTGTGTGTGTGTGTGTGTGTGTGTGTGTGTGTGTGTGTGTGTGCTCAGCCTCTTGTTGAGGTTGCGTACTCTCACTGTTGCCCTCGGGGTTTAAGATGGAGAGCGAAACGCCGGCTGAGAATCTGTATTTGGTTTCATTTCTCCGTCTGTCGTTCAGACTCGGCGGGAGGCTTCTCCTCCACAGAAACACACGATCACAGGTCATCTTCCCCAAATACACAAAGTAAAAAGTTATGTTTACATTTTTATGAGCGTACAGTGTCTGTACGAGGACGCTGCGAGGAAATAATAATCATAACAACAGATTTTATACAGCGTTTTTCAAAGATGCTTCAGCTGGTAAAACAACATTTTAAAGCTGTTCGACTACAGAGAGCTTCTGCTCTTTAAAATCAATCTTAAAGACTCATTTCTAACAAAGGGGAATTCTTTTAATGGTCCGGTTCAGGATGTAATGTTTGCAGGTCCAAGGCTGAAATTGGTAGCGAACGGAGGGGATGAAGGTGACGATATTACAGCCAACAAGGATGCAAAACACTTGTTGGAGTGGCACTACTGGATGTTTATAAAGGACATCTAGAGATGTTTCCAGCTGTTTGTGTGACGAAAAAAACGTTATTTTTCATGGAAACCATCCCAAACCGTCCAGTTCAGGATATAATGTTCACAGTTAACGTTTCTGCCAACGACAGATACGTCTAAGGTTGACATTCGTACCGAACGGAGGGGATGAAGGTGACGTTATTACACCGACACTGACTGCAGCTGGAGTCACACCACTGGATAATCTTAAAGGACACCTGAAGATGTTTCCAGCTGTTTGTGTGATGATAAAAAACATTATTTTTCATGGAAACCATCCCCATCGATGATTGTGGCGACCAAACCGTGATGTCTCCCAACCGTTACCAAGAGGTTTTAAACCAAACCAGAGCATAGAAACATAAAAATATGTTCAGTTTTAATGTTTCTGTGGTATATTACTTGCCGACAATTCATTCTGGCGGAGGTATGCACTCTACTAATCAGTATAGGACAGGAAAATCATCCTGGAAATGTTAGTTTTGTAATAATGAGAATGAGAATTAAGAGGTCATAGATACTGCAGCCTCAGATTGCTGGACATTTGCGTTAGCTTAGGGCCAGCTAAGCTTCTTAAATGTGAATATTTCCTGGTTTCTTTCCTTTCTGTGACAGTAAACTGAATATCTTTGTGTTGGAGTCAAAACAAGATATTTGAGGACGTCGTTTTCTTCGACTTTGTGAAACGCTGATCGACATTTATCATTATTTTAAAGACAAAACAACTGAAAGTCAAAGTTCAAAAAGTAGAAACACAGAGGAAATGTGGGTGAAAGGTAAGACGAAGGTGAAATTTGTGACCGAGTGTCTCTGGAGTGAAGTCGGTCGACTCGAGAAGAATTCAGGTGTTTTATTCGACGTGTCATTGGCGTAGAATCGTTGTTTTCTCTCCCAGCATCCCGTTCTGTTTCTACCTGCTGTGATTTCTGACGTCCGTCTGGTTTAAAGTCTGAAACTGAGTTCATCTGGATAAATAAAGTTGAGCTGTATTGTGTTTTTCTCTCTCTGTATCAGCCTGTGAGTGTTTAATCAGTTCAGTGTCTCTCTTCTTGTTTTGGACCACACATTACCAGACAACCGGTGTGTGTGTGTGTGTGTGTGTGTGTGTGTGTGTGTGTGTGTGTGTGTGTGTGTGTGTGTGTGTGTGTGGCCTCAGACAGAGCTCCTCTGTCGGACTCACACTGATTGGTTTTGGAATCCAGTTAATGAGCAGGTGTGTGTGTGTGTGTGTGTGTGTGTGTGTGTGTGTGCGTCTCCATCAGAGCACCATGGGCTATTTGAAATGAGAATTTAGCGGCAGGGATGCACACACACACACACACACACACACACACACACACACACACACACACACACACACACACACTCCTGATAGCCACTGTAATTAGTTGGACTCCACTGGAACTCGCCACGGGGAGAGAGAGAAAGACAGAGAAGGGAAAGAGGAAGACATCTGTGATGACTTAATGCAACGAAATGTTTTCAAATGAAGTCCTGAATGAAAAGTCTTTGGTTCGTCCCTGAGCAGCCGTGTGGGACGCGAACCTGTGCTGACCGACAGCCGGCGCTCCTACACCGCCACCTTCATCCTCCTCTTCCTCATCTGTAATCGTCATCACTCAGAGAGCGAACGACTGAAAATCATCTGCAAAAACAGCTCCGTCTGAAAATGCTAACCTGCTAACGCTTAGCACGGATTAAGTTTGACATGTTAGCCATCTTCCTGGAGACACAAAGTGCAGCTGGGGCTGATGGGAAAACAAAGTGTTGGACAAAGTTAAACAAATCGCAAGAATAAACGTTGTGAATGTTTGTTTCTGCAAACTGCAGACATCCTGACACTTTAAGAGTCTTAGTCGTGACAACGCTGCGCTGATTATCTGGCTAGCTTCTAGGAACAGAAAGCACCTGTTCAGGTGGAAAGATGTGCTCATTAACAAGGCGGTGAGGGTGTAATTAATAATAAGAGAGATGCATTGTGGGAAGTGTAGTGTGGCAAAGTCTGGCAATAAAAACACAAGATCTCAAACTGAATTACTGGCTCACTAAACGTCTGTGATGTTGACTTGCTTCTGGTTATGTCAGCTATGTGGATATTTATTTTAGATTTGATTGATTATTGATCACATGTGATGTGCTGCTCTCATTATCTAATGACACATTAACTCCTCTGAGGTCAGAATAACTTTATATTTTAAAGTAACGTCACGTCAGAGCTTCTCACCGCACAGCTGGAGTTTAGCTTCAGTGTTTGTCTCGTTTCTCTTTCTCACGTCGTTTATTCACATTGTTGAGTCAACGTGTGTGTGTGTCTCATCCTTTCTTCTCCTGTGTGTCTGTATGTGTGTGTGTGTGTGCCTGTGTGTGTGTGTGTGTGTGTGTGTGTGTGTGTGTGTGTGCCTGTATGTGTGTGTGCATGTTGTTCATTCTCACTTTCTTCATCCTGTGTTTCATCTGTGCTTCCCTGATTGTTGTTGTGCATCCAGATGGTGTGTGTGTCTTGTTTTGCGTCAGTGTGTGTGTGTGTGTGTGTGTGTGTGTGTGTGTGTGTGTCCACTGGGAGATGAAACAAGCATGAGACCTTGTAGGTGCTGTCAACCAATCACACATCAAGGCCCCTGTAGTTCAGCCAATTGATGATCAAGGTTCTGGCCCTGAGTCTCACAGGAGGCGGAGCCAAGTCTCATTTCCCAGAAGTGTGTGTGTTTGTGTTCGTGTGTTCGTGTGTGTGTGTGTGTGTGTGTGTGTGGCACTTCACTGACTGTGGCAAAATTTTGATTGAGACACACACACACACATTTAGAAACACACTGTGTGTCAGTAAAAAGTTTAAATTACAAATGAGAAACAGTCGTGAGGAAGAACTGCAGGAGGAAACGATAGAAAACAAAAGCAGCGCGGATCAGAGCTGGGACGGATCAGACACGCCTGATGTTCTGACTCGGCCCGGTCAACAGGAACATCAGAATCGCTGGAGACGAACAGCAGACTTTTGTCCAACAACGACAAAACCCAAACTCTTCTTTTACTGACATAATCACATTTAAGACACTTGTTTTCTTTCCACGGTCGACTAAATCGATTACACGACTTCCCGTCACAGCTCCAGTGTCACGACCGGGTCAGTACCGCGGTACCTGACATCTTATGATGGGCGTGTCAGATGTGAAGACTTCCTGTTGCAAACCACCATCGATCTGAGATAAACACGCTGTCATCACTAGTTATTAGTTAGCGAGTGCCCTTCAAAATAAAGCGTATGCGTTCCGTCAGATGTGTTTGAGAAGACGTACACGGTTGGAGGTGCGGACGGCGTTTAGCTCGGTTGTTGTGAAACTGGATCCGGTCCGGGGAAATAACTCACCGTGGAGAGAGTTCAGCAGCAGAATCTTACAGAACAAACCTTGAAATACTTTCCACGTTGGGAAAACTTTGCAGATAAACTCACATGATTTTGGTTTTCTGGGTTTGGGTTTTGTCAAACAACACTGAGGCTCAAATACAAACCAGTAAATAAACACTTTCCAGTTGTCGACCACCAATTAGGAAAGATTTACAAAATGACGCCGTTAAATCTTCTGTTCCACACAAACACACACACACACACACACACACATATATCTGTATCAAAACACACAAACACTCTCCTCCCTCCAAGGTTGATAAGTGCCTCCATCTAACATCACAATAAACAGTAGAGCCTCGGCCTGCCAAGCCGGCCCGCAGAAACAACTGTCAGCCCAGCTTTCCTTTTCCGGAGGACACACACACACACACACACACACACACAAAGAAACACACACAAACACACACACAAACACACGCACACCTCCGAAAAGAACAACTTTTGTTGGGCCCTGCCGTTGCCATGGTTACAGGGTCAAGTCCCCCCAAGCATTTTTTTTTTTTTTTTTTTTTTTTTAGCCGAGCACAGCGAGGTTTCTTTAACGGTCACATGGAGGGAGAAAAAAAACACAACGAGGGGTGTGAGGGGTGAACACACACACACACACACACACACACACACACACACTGACAAACACACACACACACACACACACACTGACAAACACACACTCACACACACACTGACAAACACACACACACACACACACACACTGACAAACACACACACACACACACACACACACTGACAAACACACACTCACACACACACTGACAAACACACACAGGCAGGCAAACACGGTGAAACTAAATAAATAACTGTTAAAGACTTTAAATAATCTGTTGAGGACATAAAACTTCAGGCCGACTGAGACGGAAGAAGACAAATAATATAATCATATTCAAACGTGTGACGATGAGGCAGAAAGTAAATAAATATCTTAGTTTCAGGGACGTTTCCGACACTAGAGGTCGCTCAATCAAAACTAAACAGAAGATGTTTGTAACCTGCTGAAGAAGCAAACGAGGCTCTTTCCTCCCACACCGAGTGAACAAAGCTACAACCTCTCGATATTTTCTAATCCCACATACAGATCTTTATGGATAATTTGACTAATTTTTGGAGAAATTAAAATGCCCAAAAATTAAAAAATTATATCAGAAATGTGCAGAGATAAAACTGACATTCTCAATTTGATCTATATTCCTCTCAGCGCTTGTTTGTTTGTAATGTGAGCAAAAACGGCGATGAAACGTGTTTATATTTTCAAAATAATTGGTTGGAAGCAATTAAAAAGGTAAACTATTGAACATATGGAGAAATATATAAAGTATACGTGTGGACTTTTATTGTTATTGAACTGTTTGTAGTGTGTTTGGTATTTTTTTCACTTTAAGGATATGAAGAACGTATCAGACACGGTGTGAAATGCAGAGACAGAGCTGCTGGAGTAAAAAACGAGTGATATATAAGATAAAAATAGCTTCATATAAGCAGCTTAGAGTATACAGGCCCGTCTGTGTAGCTCTCAGTGTCGGAGCGGGAGAGAAACAGTATAAGAAAGCGACCTTGGACCGGGCGAGGAGACGCTGTCGAGCTCCACATCAATATTTTAACAGCAGAGTTGACACATCAAAAAAAAAAGGAAAAAAAGGAGAGAGAGAGAAGAAGAAGAAGAAGAAGAAGAAGAAGAAGAAGAAGAATGCCCAGCGATTCCAGAGTCATCTAAAATTCATGCATGCATCATCGCCACCATGAATATTCATACAGAGATGAATATTTAAGTGCGACTCCTATGGAGAAATTAGGTTCATCTTTACACTTATCAATAATTCGCAGGCCAGGTGAGTCTCATCGGCCACTAAATAAATCATGCCCGCACACACACACACACACACACACACACACACACACACACACACAAGGAAAAGTTTCAACACGAGAGAGAGAGAAAGAACGAAAAACAACACAAAGTTATGTGTGTGTTGGTTCACAGCAGTGCCTTCTGGGTAAGGAGAGAATGAGATGTCAGCGGTTCAACAACCAGAGTGTGTGTGTGTGTGTGTGTGTGTGTGTGTGTGTGTGTGTGTGAGCAGCATGACAGTCGGTGTGTAGCTGAATGTAAAGACATCTGCATACGTGTGTTTTTAAGGATTGAAAGGAGTTTCACATAAATCCTTGTTTTGTTTTAATGCCCCACATTTCGACTCTCCAAATCCACAATTTGATTTCATTTTTACATTTTTGTTTTAAACTTGTTTGACGATCCTGATTTTAAATGGCAGCAGATCATGTGTTTTTTTTCATTTTACATTTTGAACATTTTAAAACTCTTCTTAGAAAAGATAAGAGTATTTTACAACAACAGCTTGAGTGCAACAACAAACAGCAGCCTTCAGTGATTCGACGACAACAAAAGATAGATATTCAGTTCAGTCTCTCAAATCTGTCCAGTGTGAACCCTCCTCACAAACCAATCAATAAAGGATCTCTGAAAAATGTCTGATGCTGTTGGGGTTTCCTCCAATATCAGTCAGCCGATCGTCTTTGCTTAAGAGCGAATGTTAAGCTAGCCGTCGCCTTTGAAGCGACTCTGAAGTTAGTGGAGGTGAAGTGAATGAAATACAAGGAGAATTGACTCGATGATCCAAACTTAAAGCTAATTTCAATTAACTTTTGACTTAGAATAAAAATCCAAAACACGACTAGTTTGTAGTAATAACACGGAGCTAGTGATGCTAACATCATCTGGCTGGTCCGTCAGCCCAAACTGTCCCCAGAGGACAAATCCTGATGATTCTACAACAGTATGCTAGCATGCTAACATTAGCCTGAAGCTCAAAGCACAGTTGAGCCACGTTTCACCGCTGGAGTTTTTCTCCTGAAGCGAGAGATACTGCAGCTGTTACAAACTCACAAAATCTCCAACTGAGAACGAAAGTGAGGAGGCTGGTGTGATTTTCTTTTCTCACTCAGCTGCTTGTAATTAAAGCAGAATTATTACTGAGTCTGTAAAGTTTATTACTTTGAGTCTCTTTTGATTCACGGAACTACACGACCTTTCAAAACCTGACATTTCCACTCGCTAGCGGGGAAAATCTTAGAATAAAAACAGTAGTTTCACCAGTTTTACAGACAACATTGATGAAACCCAACACAAAGTGCTCGTACACTTCAGCCTTGTGCTGTTAAAGATAACGTTATGCTAATTGTGGCGCCACCAGTAGCTCTGGTTGTTGTTTGACATTGAAGTTAAATAAGAAATTTACTTGAAAACAAAGTTAATTTGCATTAAACACAAGCAGAGTGAGCCCACAGCAGGACGATCGCTGCATCCGATTTGATAAAATGTTATGAAATGTTGTTTTGTTTTTTTTTTAAATCGTCGTTTTCTGGAGTGTGTGTTTGTGTGTTTGTGTACATGTGTGTGTGAAGGACAGAGGAGGATGACTCAGATCTCTGATCGCAACACATGCTGCTCCTCTGTCTCATTTGGCTGCAGTGAAGTCATTACACACACACTCACACCCACACCCACACAAACACACACACAGACACAGACACACACACAGAGAGACACACACAGAGACACACACAGAGACACACACACACTCCTCTGTGATATGGTTATGAGGGAGGCGATGCCTTGTAATCCCATTCTCCTTGGCTTGGATGAAGATGTGGTGCACGCATGTGTGTGCATACGTGTGTGTGTTTGTCTTCATATTCTTGTGTGGACCATGTTACTTTATACAGGCGTTGTGAGGACATTTTGCCAAACTACACGTGGCTGTTTGTGGGTAAAGACATTGTTTTAGGGTTTGGTATGAGGTATTTATTTCTAACGGTTAAGGCGCTTGGGGAAGCAATACGACAACGAGGGTCCCCACAAATAATGGTTGACAAAATGTGGACGATGAAGTCGAGGGAATGGTGAATGGTGTCAGTAGTTTCTACATATTTAAACATTTTCAGAGCTCCGTTATTTGAAAAACCAAAGTAAAGCCATCGAGTGAAGCATCTCCAGCAGGTTTGCACTTTAACCAACATTTCTCGACATAAAACGATGACTTGTGTAATGTCAAGCAGAAAAAGTTCAGATGACATGAAAGAGAGTCATTTCCTCGACTCCCTCTCTGTTTTCCGTCCTCGTGTGACGCCTGAAGCACAGACAGGACGAGACGAACAGGCTTGAGCTTCAGATTTGCGAAATCAGGTGAGAAAATGTGATTAAGTCGATGTTTCTGCGGTGTACAAATGTGCATCAAGCAGGGAAATAGGACAGAGGTGTATTCTGGTGCAGCACCGCTGCGTCATGCATGATGACGCATGTCTGAAGCTGCTGTACAAAACATGCTGTTTAAGATTCTGTGAGTGTCGCCGGTGAAGCTTGTTTTGTTTTGTTTACCTTGAGAATGGACATATAGGCCGTATTTCAAATGCTAGTGAACACGTCTCAGTCTGGTTCCAGACCGTCTAAACTGCAGATCACAACTCAGATTCCTTTGTTATTTAAAAAAAACATCTGGTTCTGTGCTTATTGATTGATCACTGCTTTCCCCAATCAATCAACCAATCAGAGCTTTGTAAGCAGAATGAAAATGTGGGCATCATCTTCATACATGCTTAGCTAAATACACAAGAAATTAACAGCAGAACAAGGGCCACAAAATTAGCGATGATGGTACAGTGTTTCCCACACATAGACTTTTCTTGGGCAGCGGTTTAAATAGCTCTGGCAGCTCATTTTAGCACTTATGCTTTTTTCATCCACAATCAATTAACTGATGGACCGTCTGCCTTCGCTCTTAACGTCTGTCCAGTGATATTCATTAATGCTGATTGTGTATCACGTTCTTTCTTCCAGTACAATCTTTGCTTCGATGTGCTGCTGTGAAAAGACTTCGAGGAAAGACAAAAATCTTCCCAGCAAAAGTTTTGTACTTGTTTCTTTTAACCAAATTTAAGAGAACATGTGCCTGACGGACCCGTCTCAGTCGGACACTTGATGGCAGAACCCTGCAACACTTTTCTACCTGTGGACTGGATCCAAACGTCCAAACTTCCCCACAATTACAAGCTCGCCTTCCCGTGCCAAAGGCTGATGAAATGAATGTGACGATGTTTAGAGAAATCTTCAAGAGGACCAGTTTCATGGACTTAACACTTTAGACACAAGGCTCAGTTAGTACATTTAAAGGGATATTTGGACTCAGCCAGTCTTCTTACACTGGAGCCAGAAACAACAAACTACACAAAACGCTTTCTTAAAAAAATATAATGTCATCAGAAAAATAAAGTTCTTATAGAGACGAACTTTGTTGTGCCAGCGAGGACAGTCCCTGAGTCACAGACAGAAGGACAGATGAGCTCATCTTACCTTGAAGAGGTGATGTCTCTGCTCCTCTGACATCATCAGCTGATGGCTGTCCGTTACCATGGCGTCCATATCCATCAGCCAATCCCAGAGCTCCTGGTACTCGGCCTCAAACTCCTGCAGACTGGAAGCAGAGAGACAGAGAGAGAGAGAGATTACTGAGCTGAATTATTGCCGTAATTCAATTTTCCTTTTGTTATTATTCACATTGTGTTTCGCACATGTTCTACTTTCTGTTATTGTTTCTTGTATTAATGTAATATTGTTTTGTCCTGCGGCGATGAGAGACATATGCATCTTGTTATGTTGATAAAGAATGCAGCTGAAAATGGAACGAGAGAGAGAAAGACAGCAACAGATGAAGACTCTGACTCACACAGAAGGCAGAGAACAGAAGCTGTGAGGACAGAAGTGATCGATCCTGCTGGTTGTTAACAGGTGAACCGCACGCGCAGAACGTCACGGATCAGAACTCAGCAGGAAACAAAAGAGTGAGTCCACTCAAAAGACTCACTTCCTAACTTCCTGGTTTTGCAGCCCATTGAATATGTGCAGGAGTGTTTCCTGCTTCCTGCTTCCTTCCTTTATATTGTGACGACCTCTTGAGGCAGGTTTTGCAATTATACAGACTCTGTGGATAAATCATTAGTAATAGAAAGAAGAAGAAGACGAGTCAGAAGAAGTAGAAGAAGCTCCTCTTTCAACTTTTCTTCTTCTTCTATTTCTTTTACTTCTTCAGAATAAGCAGAAGAATTAGAAGAAGAAGATTAAGGAGGAGGAAGTGTCCTGAAAAACAGTCAATAGAAGAAGAAGAGTCAGGAAAAAGTAGTAGAAGAAGAAGAAGAAGAGTCTGCTTTTGATGACTTCCTGGATATTTTCTCTCTTCTTCTTTGGTATTGAGGTTTATCGGATGGTCGGCAAAGAGATGGAAAGAAACGCGTCGTGAATTAAAACTGGTTTCTTTGACTTCCATCTGAAGCGGCCGGTGGAGACGGACTCGCTCCGTCAGGATGTCCAGAGTCTCAGCAGTCGTTTAGGTTTTGATTTCATAAGATCTCATTTCTACCGGGACACTTCTGGAGTGTGTCAGTCCATCACCTCTGTTCAGTTTCTTTACACTTTACTTGACCTTTTCCTGCTTCCTTCACTTCCTTCTCTCTCATCCTTCCTCTTCCTACCTCTTTCCCATATTTCACCTCCTCAGCTTCCTCTTCACCTCGTCATCGCTCTCCTGTCCACTCTCTCTGTTCACCTCCTCTAACTCTTCCTCCTCGTCTTCTTTCCCACATTATTTTCTCTCGACATCCCTCCTCTCCTCCCGCCTCCACCCTTCCCGCCTCACTCCTCCTCCCCCTCTTCCTCCCTTGTCCTCTCACCTCCTCCTCCTCCTCGACACAGGATCACATCAAATATTTATGCTGCTGGAACAGGAGCCGATTGCTCAAACACACACATTACTGTCAGCCGTTTTGTTAAGGTGTGTGTGTGTGTGTGTGTGTGTGTGTGTGTGGGTGTGTTTATTATTTATATATTCGGTGGTTTCGGTCTCGGCGGGGATCGCCAACACGTTTCTCAACATTAGCAGTGAAATTGTTTGGAATTCTCCGGTCGCCGAAGACGACAGTTTGACAGCTCTGTCAGGCCCGTGGCGTTTCCACGACAACACACACACACACACACACACACACACACACACACAGACAGACACACACACACACACACAGGCATACACACTCGTCAAGGCGACCACACATGAAGACACGATCTTAAAAAGCGCATACACACATGAAAACGACATGAAAACGACGTATAAACAACACACACATACTGATCATCAGGCTGCACGCAGTTACCCACAATGCAACACGCGTGCACTACACGATAAGTGTAGACAAGCTGACGCACACAGAAACTCGACATGTCATCAAAGCACATATACAACCTCCGTGGATGAATCATTAGTAATAAATAGAAAGATGGAAAGAAGAAGAAGAACAACAACAACAACAAGAGTAAACTAGAGAAGGTGGACAACAAATTTAATTATAGAAACAAGAAGACAGAATAAAAGAATCATCGTCCAAAAACTGAAGTTTTAAGCTATCAGGCTGAACTCAAACATGTTTGTACGTCTATATTTTTAGATCAAACACGTGTAATTATTATAGCTGACAAACTTAAAACTAAAACCAACTCGTAATACTCGATAAGCACTTAAAGGAGCGAGAACAAATTCTTAACTTTAAAAACACATTCTGTAAAACTTCCCTCATCACCTCGCTATCTTTCATTCGATTTAAAACTTTCTGAATATTTCTCTACTACAGAAAATTTCTCCATTCTCTCAGAGAAAGTTTCGTCACTCTCCATAAAAACAGGACTTTTTTGGAGGACTGTTCCGACTTTGTCCTCACATTGCAAACATCCCGTCACTTCTGTGAGCGACAACAGAAAATAGAATATAAAGTCACTGATTTTAAAACTTCCTTTTCGTTTCTTTGAATTTTAAATGTCTCCTCTTCTTATCAAATGTTGTGCTTTTAGAAAATTGTCTAGAATTTCTAAAAATATCTCCATTTTATAAAATTTCTGACATTTTTCACACAAACCGAAATGTCTAAAAAATATTCTTTACTGTATTTACTCTCCTGAGAAATTTCACCGGCTTCTAAAACCGTCCTAACTTTACTTTCCAACATTGTCCCAACTTACTTTCCATATTTTTTTATTTTTAACTTAACTTTCCTCTTTCCCCCCGAACATCTCCTGATTCCTCTCCTAAATTTCTTCCCCTTGTCTTACCAAATAAACACTTTTTGAATATTGATGTCACCTCCTGAACGTTTCTTTACCACAGAAAGTGTCTCCACTTTCAAAATAATGTCGTCAAACTCCGAACATTTGACCACAAACGTAAAAATATTTGTTCCCCTGGAAATGTCAACAAAAGTTTAGTTAGTAACCGTCTTGCTGAGGTGTTTTCTGACATGGCCTCCATCTTCTCCTCATCTTCATCCACCAAACATCAGCCCCTTCCTCTCCTCCATCCCTCCCCTCCCCTCACGCCTCCTCGTCCTCCACTGCGAGTGATTCCCAATGAAATAAAAACCAAACAGAAGAAGAAGAAAGCGAGAGGAAGCGAGCGCTGCTTCCTTCCCCCGAGGCGGCGTTCCTCATTATGCGACGAGCGGAGCGGCCCTTTACCGCCTCAGACAGATGAAGCAGATACAACACTCGCGCAGATTGTTTTCTCTTGTCGTTTGTCGTCTCTCCACTCCCCCTCCTCTCCCCTCCTCTCCCCCGTTTCCGTCTTGTTCTCACACTAATGTTAACTAAACGCTTTGTAAAACAGGATCTCTCGGGGGGGGGGAGGGGAGGAGGGTGGAAGACGAGAAAACAGACAAATCGGAGAGGAAGGAGCGACGTGGCGGCACTGCGGGGCTGCGTTCGACACCGGGACAGTTCCGCGGCGTTTGAAGTGTCAGGTTCGCTTTCCGTCACGCAGCGCTGACGAGCGCGTGGGAGTGTTACCGAGAGCCGCGCTGACATTTAGTCACTTGAGGAAATTCGAATTACAAGAATCTATTATTCATTTTCTAACTCGTCATAGTTCCAATCAACTCTGGGCACAATGAGCCGGACAGGTGTGTCATGTGATGTTGTGCAAATCTACATATTCAAAACAATGATAAAGGTGTTTGTACACGTTGCACAAACATTTCAGTCACCGAGGGAAAAGTTTTGATCGCTTCAAATGTTTTTGAAGTGTTTCTACTGAGGTGGAAAGTAACATGAGTACATTTACTCGAGTACTGTACTTCTGTGTACTTATACTTCACTTGAGTGTTTAATTTTTACGCTACTTTATTCTTCTTCTCCCCTAAATTTCAGATCCAAACATTGCACTTTTTACTTCACTACGTTTATTTGTTAACTGTTCATTAAGTTTTTTAAAACCTGTAACGAGAAACACAGGAAGTTAAACCTTTCACCATGAAAAAGAAGTGAAATTAAAACTATGTCTATCAGCTCCAACATTAAAATAAGATGTTGAATTCCCTGTTTATTCTGAAAGTCCTTCCAACAATCCGACTACAGCAGTCTACAAAATAAAAGCTGCATCTTTTCCACATATAGTCTTTACAAAAACAAAACCATCTGCAGCGTTTTAAGCGTTAAGATAAAGCCTCGTCAGATTTCGGCTGATTAGCCTGCAGACGTTAGCTTCAGGTGAAAATGGAGAAGGTGAAAAGCGTGATTAGTGATTGTTGTGAGGTGGAAGTCTCGTCCAGAATCCGAAAATAATCCCTCCTACGTAAGAGACGTTAGCCTGATGTCGGCCCACGATTCAAAGCACGAGAGCAACATCGCAACGTAACTTTATCAACAATCAACACGAGCTGCAGACTCTCGATGTTGCTCGAGAAGCTTCCACACCTCTGATGTCACAGTAGAAGGAAGTGAAGTGAAACTCGGTGTCGTCGGCGGTCAACAAGCTTGTCAGTCGAGCTTCACACAGCCGATTTAAAACATACGTTTGTAGCATCAACTCATCTGACGTCTCGTCGACTACAAGCCGTTGATTCCCAGGTGGGAAAAGTTTTAAACTCCAGCAGAGGAGATTAAATGTGCAGCGAAACTCCGTCAGGATTCCAGATAGCTGAGCTGAGATACGAGCTGCAGAATTTTACCTTTTTAAAAGTCGGTTGGACCTTTATTACGATTTGTTTGTTTCGGATCAGACGTGTTTGGAAACTGTTGGTTTTAACACGCGCACGCTTTCTCCAGTCGGCCTTGAATGGATGGATTTACCATCATCCTCCACTTTCTCTCTCTTTCTTCTGCCTCCTGCTGCAACGACGATAGCAGCTGTAACCGCTGTCTCTAATTCATCATCCTCCATACAGCAGGAAGAAGGAGGAAGAGGAGGAGAAGGAGAAGAAGAAGGAGAAACACTGAGAGGATGGAGAAGAGGAGTTATAGGAGGCAGATGGAGAAGACGATGAAACACCAAAACTAAATAAAAGAAAAGGAGGTTTATGAGGAAGAGGAGGACAGGGAATGACGGAGTGAAAGGTTGAATGAGTCATATCGGCAGCCGTCACCTTTCAGTCGGAGGCTCGGCTGGATTTATGAGGCGATTCAGTGACGCTCGTCTTTCTAATGGATTCATCCGGAAACCAGAGACGAGCGGGACGAAGACTCCCGGCATCATCAACTCACCTCGTTCTGTTGTTTTTTATGTCATTTATTTATCTCTTTCTCTTTCTCTTATTCCATCATTAATTTGTCTATTAATCTATTCATTCATCGGCTCGTTCGCTGGTCTTTTTCAGACTCAGACTCCCGTCAATTAAATGGGAGAGTTTTAAGATAATGTTAAGCTCCCTGCTGATAATTAATTAATCCAATGATCAATATTTCTCAGCTATTTTTACATTTTGGCTGCTTCATGTGTCGTCCAGTATTTTTTTTTCCCATTTATTTTCTTTTATGTGTGAGAAACATGCTCATCAATTTGTATCATTTTTAATTTAGAAACATCTGTTAAACCGTCATATTTTTCTTCTTAAAGATTAAAACTTAATTTACTAATTAATAAAAAGAGAATCAGTAAACATTCAGCAGAAGGAGCCATTTATCGAGCGTTTTTTAGCCGTGTATACGTTTAAAAAAGCAATGTTTTATTCCGTCTTTATTTCATTTTTCTGTTGGCGTTCATTCAGAATTGAGATATTTTTGTGTGCGATCAGTAAATAATTCAGTCTGACCTTCATTTTCTCTCCAACTGAACCAAAACCAGAAATCTCAACTGAGCTGAACTCGGAGCGAAAAGAAAAAAAAAAGAAACATGCAACATCCAATTAATACGAAACTCATCCCACAGGCCGCTGCACTGGACACACACACACACACACACACACACACACACACACACACAGAATGTAAATCTGAAGAGCAGCAACTAATATATGAATAACCAATTAGTGTCCAACACATCCAGTGTGAATTACTGAAACATTACAGCGTCCACAGAGGACCGAAAAACACAAACAAAATCAGTGTTTCCCTGCGTGTGTGTGTCTGTGTGTGTCTGTGTGTGTGTGTCTGTGTGTGTCTGTGTGTGTGAGTTCTTGCACTGAGGACACACCACATCCTTCATGTAATTCACTGTGACGACACGTTGACAACACCAACAAAGTCCGCAGAACAAAAACATGCTACAGACTCTCCATTTTTCATTTGCATACACACAACTTTGTGCACGTGTGTGCGTGTGTGTGTGTGTGTGTGTGCGTGTGTGTGTGCGTGTGTGTGTGCCCTGCGTGTGAGTGATAACCGCGGAGGGAGGCTCCTCAAAGCTGCGGATGAAACGCCGACAGGCAGCGTGACCAAAGACGGTGCTCGCCGAGCCGAGCCTGGCCACACCAGATTACTGCTGTTAACACTCAAACTGTGTGTGTGTGTGTGTGTGTGTGTGTGTGTGTGTGTGTGTGTGTGTGTGTGATCACACTGGACTGTGTGCGTCACATGTTGCTGTGCTGTTGTGTGTCGTCTTCTTCCTTCTGTCCTTCTCATCACAACAGAGACTAATCATCCATTTTGTCTCTTTCCATTCGTCTATTACTCATCGATGCTCACAGAGAACGTCGTTGCGTGGCGTCCATGTTCGAGGCTCCGTCCACTCCGACACAGACGTTAAACTGTGCTGCTCAAAAGCACATCAGCGGTGGAAATGAAGGTTGCGCGACTAAGATTGGCCTGCTGCTCCAAAGACAGGACCATCAACCCCCAACGTGTCCGACGAGGATGTCTGTAACTCTTCGTCTGTTCCCAGTTTGCTTCCTGGTTCTGTCGGTCCGCTCACATTCAGACAGACTTCCCCGAGACTCTGACACTTGATTTTGATTGGTTGTAGATCTGCCTAATTGTGTCCAATCAGCACGTTATTGTCTTATATCAACGTTTCGGACCAGGCAGCCCTAAGAACAACACACAATCAATGCTATGTTGACGCTCGGCGCTCTTTTTAAGGGAGAAAGTCGGACGCAGCTGACCAACCCCGACCTCAAAGAACCCAAGATGGTTCTTGTTCGCTGTAGAAAATACTGTTTGTCAGCACTTCTGTCTTTCTTGTGTCTCACGAACACTTGTGCTCAACTTCTATCTGTGTCGCTTCGGTGTTTGCAAGGTACGACATCGTTCCCAGCGCTGACTACAAACTCCCGAGATAAATGAAGCGCAACATCTGATTGGTTGAACGTTAATAAGGGCGCTTGGGAATCGATAAAGAACTGTTCTCATTCCTGTTCCCGTGTGGCAGCGAACAGGAAGTCTCAGATGTGTTTGCGATCCAACTCGTGTGGTTACCTGTTGTTCCGGGCCAGCTGGCTGTAGTGCCTCCTGCTGGTCGGCGTCGGGTACTGCAGGCTTCTCAGTTTGATGGCCATCTGCTCCAGAGCGGCTCGCTGGGCTTCACACTGACTGGAGAACAGCTCTGCCTGGAAACACAAAGCAAGACGTGGAGGCATCAATCACACGACATGAGGAAGAAATTCAGGATCAAAGGATCAAATCTGCAGGACAATCAGGAGAAGTGAAATGATTCAGTCTGAGATCGTGTTCGTGAATTTCTTGCAGATTTTTTGTCGTCATCAGTAGCAAATTACGTGTGATGTACGTACGTCTTTGACCACCATCACTGCTGTCAGACCTGAAGTCACAATGTTTTACAGTTTTTACATCATGTTTAGGGACTTTTTGTTCCTCGATCTCTCACGTATCATCTGCAGACAAACGTCAAACCTTTCTGTGGGTTCAAACATTGTTGAACATAACTCAGGAAATATTGCACAATGTTTGAGTCCATTTTAGACATTTTAATGCAGAAAGGTTTCATTTTATATCTTTTATATCCTGGATACTTGTGAGTGAGAAATATAATCATCTAATCAACAGTTTGGAGTTTATTTCCTGACCAACTCTTTAGATTTTAATGACCCGTGATGTTTTCTTTAGCGGGACAAACTTTGTCATTTTAAGGTTTAAACACAACAACTTAAAAACCAACAACTGTAAATGACTTTACCCAGATGTAGGAGTGTTGTCTTTAAGCCGAGGTGTTGTGTGCGTTTTATTCACACTAGTTCGGGAACAAAACTGTTAAAAAAGAAGCCTTTAAAAAGATGAAAC
>OZ023175.1:1721567-1736567 GCA_963678695.2 Diplodus puntazzo
TCTGGCTCTGGTGCAGAAAAATGACGTCCGCATTTTGAATCCTTCCCATCAGCTCTGATTGGTCGATTGGTTTTCCAAAGATCAATGATCGTTTAAATCACTTTATAATCCACAGAGCTCAGCAGCAGCTCTGAGCGTCTTTTAACGCTACGTAACAATTTACATCAGTAATTATAAAGATTAGAAAGCCGATAAATGTTTGTTAATGTCAGTAATGTATAACGAATGAAGATCGACTAGTTGTCAACTCTTAACCGAAACTGATTTATTGTACAATTTAAGTCACATTTTGCGACATTTCTAGGAAAACCTGTGTGACGTGCAAATATAAACATTAAATAAAACATTGTTATGACTGTAAACTGTCTATATATAACCTGTTATATGGTGAAGATGGACAGAATACAAACATATCATATTGCTCAACATATTAAGTAGCTGTCCAAACATTTTCAGATCGCAGCACCGATGCTACCAGTGGGAGAAGTTCGTCTGGAGCCACGTAGGAAACTGAATATCTGTCGTGGATGTTTGACGACGTCATGTTGGATTAAAGAAACACTGATCGACATTTATCACCATTTTACCGACCAAACAACAAACCGATTAATCGAGTTGCAGCTCTAATTATCTGCAAACATGTTCCTCCAAGAGCAGACGCCAGCAGGAGAAAATCAAATGATCTATAATCAACAAGCTGAAAATGTTCCAGGAGAATCTGGGGCCTTAATTTCCAGGTTTCCAGGTTCAGACACTTCAGTTTGCTCAAAAGCACTTCAGCAGTCAGTGTTTCTCTGAACGCACAAGAGACGATGTTCCTCTGTTGACCTTTATAGTCTGAGAGTCAGCAGCAGTTCAGCATCTTAAACACACACACACACACACACACACACACACACACACGCACACAGGTCCCTGACACGTCTCGGTGTGAAATGAGCTGATCTCCCAGCATGCTCTAGTGATGCAGACCTAAAACACTATTAAGGAAAAACGTCAAACAGCCCAAAGAGAGAGCGGAGAGAAAATGATGATCACCTGAGAAAATCAATAACATCTCTGTAGTCTCTGCTCGCACACACACACACACACACACACACACACACACACACACACACACACACACACACACACACACAGATAGAGAGACAGAGAACAATACAGTTTATTGGTTAAAGACGCAGCAGCGTGCAGGTGGAAACGACTCTGATTGGTTTAGAGATGCTGAATGACACACAAGGTCGCTTTATTCTATTCAACTGTGTTTCTATTCAACTGAACACACACACACACACACACACACACACACACACCGAGCAGATAGTTGAGGATAGAAGAGAGTGAAGAAACAGAGCGAGAGAAAACATCTGAAGTCTCCAGCTGAGTGTTCAGTCATTTATTCAGTGTTTATCTTCCTCCGTCAACTCATCGGAGTTTTATCTAAACACCGCAGAAAAGGTGGAGTACGGTGGATGATGTACACACACACACACACACACACACACACACACACACACACACACACACAGCTTCAGTGTTTCATTAACATTGGTCCAGTGATAAATAACTCGAGTGGTTCCAGACGGCTCCAGGTGAGATTCAATTTCTCTGCATGTCTTCACTTCCTGACCTCACTAGCTTTGTGTGTGTATGTGTGTGTATATATGTGTATACGTGTATATGTGTGTATATGTGTGTCTGTGTGTGTCTGTGTGTTTGAACCTTTTGGAAAAAGTGAGTTGAAAACAGATATAATAAGATGCATTTAAAAAAACGGAGGACACTTGGTGACGTCGGAGCTAACCCTATCCCAGAGATTTTTAGAAATAACGAGGACGGTTTGAAGTCATCACTTTTTTTTGTAAAGCAGTGAGATTTTAGTAAAGTGAGGACATTTTAGAGACATGAAGATGTTCTGGAAGTCCAGGTGCCAGAAGAAAAGGTGGGACGTTGTAAAGATGATCGCTGTGAATGGTGAGGTTAATCACAGAAACGTTGTCGGATCCTGGCGTCATTAAATGTCTACAGATGAACAGTTTGCTCGAGGGCTGAAGTCAGGAGTGAGGTCAGCTTACAGTGTGTCATAATAATAGAAAACCAAACAAGAGACTCAGCAGAATTCGCACAGCTAAACATCCTCCGCTGTTGTTTTCCCCTCCGTCCGTCCCTCCGTCAGTTAGAGTGACCTTGTATTTCATTTACTGATAATTACATGGATTTATTCCACAGAGGGGCTTTAATTAGAATGCTAGAAATATTGATTGCCTCTATCATCTCCCTCTCTCCTCCACTTCATCCCTCCTCCACTCCATCCATCCTTCCATCCGTCCGTTCGTCCCTCCATCAGCCGCCAAACCAACGAAGCAGACGGAGAGAAGGAACCCCGCGGATGGACGGCTCGTTAGTCTGACAAAACAACATTTACTGTCATTGTGACTTGATTGTTTTATTTCTATAAACAAAGAGTTGTATTCAAAATGTTGATTCATCAGAGCGAACAGGCCTCTGTTAGCATCGTATGTGAGCAGCAACATTGCTAATTTCAACTAAAAAAGTAGTTTCTAATGCTGAACTGCATTGCTGCTTTAACAGTTGAACAACACTCAGCAATGGAATGGAATTTACCGTTCGTTGAAAAGCTGCTGCTAAACTGAACAAGTGGGGCTGAAGGAGGGAAAACATCCGAAAGGTCTGGAGCTAAACTGCATCGCTGGCTTTATTTCTTTGACTTAGCAGCTGAGGGAGAATGCACAAGTGTAAACGTGGGATTAAATGATGCAAATATCCTAAAGTACAGGAGCTAAACTACATGACTGGAGTAAAAGATGGAAGCTAAACTACATTGCTGGTTTAAATTTATGGAGAAGCAGCTGAGGGAGTCTGAATGGTTGTAAAGTGAGTTTAAAGGATGCAAAACATCCGAAAGGTCTGGAGCTAAACTGTACTGCTGGATTTATTTTGTTGACGTAGCAGCTGAGGGAGTATGAACAGCTGTAAAAGTGGGCTCGATGCAAAATATCCTACAGTTTAGGCGCTAAACTGCATGACTAGAGTAAAAGATGAGAGCTGAACTGCACTGCTGACTTGAATGGTTGCAAAGTGAGGTTAAAAGATGCTAAATGTCCTGTAGCTTGGGAGCTAAACTAGCTAATACTTGAGTTTTATCTGGGAGCTAAACTGCATTGCTGATTTTAATCTGTATGAAGAAGCAGATGTAGAGTATGAAAACTTGTAAAAGTGCTGAACAGGATGTTTAAGTTGAATCAGACAATTTTCTGTCGTAGATGTTTGTTGACAGTTCAAAAAACAGTTTAGTGCATGCTATTAGCCAGCTGCTAACAGCACGGTTGCCACAGTGAAACAAAGATCACAGCAGCAACAAGAAGTTTCACACGATGTGGATTTAAATGCTATAATTATATTTGCTAGCAGCGACGAGGCTGAAATGAAGAAGCCTCATTTGAGAAACTCCAGGCTGGAGATCTCACAGAATATACTGGTCATTAATTAGCAAGCTGATTATTAATTACATATAGTAATCATCGCAAATGCATTGTGGGAATGGGAATAATCTGGTCGTGTTTATGAGGCAGAGAGGAAAAAAATAGGAAACACAGAGAAAGAATTAAACGAATGTTCAGCCGAGCTAACAGGCCGGCCGACTTTATTTTCTGCTGGCCGAAGCAGAAAGACGCCGCTTAGCTTTTTTTTTTTGATGTTTGATTAATTATTTTGGGTGCCAATCCATTTCTGCCTCCCTCCATATTTAATTAAAATATCATTTTAAAACATAATTAAGTTTCTAATCCGACTGCGAGTGAGTCTCTAGCAAAGCAAAGAAGACTCTTCTCGCTCTCTGTTTCTTTTCTCTGCCTCGCTCTATCGCTAAATTGAAAGATGCCTGCAGGCTCCTGAGAACACACACATACGCAACACACACACACACACACACACACACACACACACACACGCACCACACACAGGTAGGCAGCACACGTTTTAGTTGCTCGAGATGTAGAAATGTTGTGATTTCTTTACAGTGTGTATACCCTTGCTGACCTGGGTTGTATTTGTGTGCCTATATGAATGTGTGTGTGTCTGTGTGTGTCTGTGTGTGTGTGTGTGTGTGTGTGTGTGTGTGTGAGAGTGTAAACACCCAGCATGCAGCCCGGCGGCTGCTGATGGCCGAGCTAATTATGCATGAAATCAAATATGATTTAAAAAACAACTTCACAAGAAATTCTTTCTATGCTTCGCCACGAACACACACACACACACACACACACACACACACACACACACACACACACACACACACTCAGCAGGAGAGAGAGAGGCAGATGATGGTGATGATTGAGTGTGTGTTTTTTTGTCCAGGTCTGTGATTGTGTGTGTGTGTGTGTAGGAGGAGGAGATGAAAGCGTAACAATAAAAGATGAACTGTATGTTTTCACGTCTGCTGTTGTTTTAATAGAAATTGTGGCTGAGCTGCGGCGGCGACTCTGGTTTTTTCCTCCAGACATTAAAACAAACTGCAGGAAGGAAAACATGATATTCTTGTTCAGTCATCGACACGTTCACGGAGAAACCAGATCAATAACATTACAGACTGAGCTTTTAGAGAGTTTCATATCAGCTCCTGAGAAACATACGCAGGAAGTCTTCATCCTTATTCTTCTGTTTCACCAGACCGTCGTTAAGATTATATTCGTACAATTCTCAGGTACATTTTCATGCTACTATACAATTTTACTCCAATGCACTATGGAAAGAATCAATATCTGTATATGTGAGCACCTCACAGCTGCAGCTAAAGATCATTTTCATTGTTGATTAATCTGACGACTGTTTTCTCGATTAATCAATTAGTTGTTTTGTGAGTTAGAAAATGCTCCTAAATATGACGATTCCTTTTTGCATCTAAACAATACGACACAATGTGTTTGTTTCGTGCACGTGGCCCATCGTTAATTTTTCAGTTTTGGCTCTTCGAAGGGAAAAACTTTGAGTTATCAATTGTTATAAGATGATGTCATCAGACCCAAAGATATTCAGTTTGCTGTCATAGAGGAGGAAAGGAAACAGAAAACATTCACTTTTAAAAAGCTGGAATCATTTATTTCCTTAAAAAAAATCAAAAGTGGTTGAAAACTAATCAATTAATTGTTGTGGCTCCAGAATTACAGATCGGTGGTCCGCCCGCCCTCAGCCTCAGTATCTGGACCTTCACGATGTGTCTTTATACGTGAATATAAACTTTAAACGCCACGATGACGCCTCCTCCTCTTCTTCGCAGTGTCGTATCAGAGGTGACACCTCTGATGTCTCCTCACGCCTCACCGAGCTCGGATCATTAAAAATGCAGCGGGCCCCTCCAGAATCAAATTAACTTGAGCCGATTCAAAGGCCTCACAGATCCATCACCGAGCGCCGCGTGGTCTCCAAAACAAGCAAATTAGATGTGGCGTTTATTTACGTGGCGGGTGGCGGAGGAGAATTAAGATTTTGGGGGGTGCATTACAGGTAATTAAGGTCCATTCTGCGTAATTATCAGCTATTAGATGTAATTTGACGGCGAGCGTCTGGGACGGAAATTAACTTATAACGTGACGGAGAGAGAAGAGGGAGTATATGGTCCTCCATTTTATTTGTTTTATTACTTCCTCCTTTTCTTCCTCCACTTCTTCCTCCTCCGCCTCCTCCTGTCTGGGTTTTCTCGCTCTTTTCAAGGACGCCATTCCAGTTATTTTCAATATCAAAGATGGAACATAAATCAAAACTAACGCACGACACAGCGGCTACTCAACCTCCATCGGCTGATACAGAGAGACGATGAAGAGGAAAGAGGAGGGAGAAAAGGACTAAGAGAGGAGGAAAGAGGAAGGAGAAGAGAAGGAGAGGAGGAAGAAAAGGATTGTGAGAGAGGAAAGAGAAGGAAAAGAGAAGGAGAGGAGGAAGTAAATGATCGAGAGAGGAGGAAAGAGAAGGAAAAGAGAAGGAGAGGAGGAAGTAAAGGATTGAGAGAGGAAAGAGGAAGGAAAAGAGAAGGAGAGGAGGAAGTAAATGATCGAGAGAGAGGAAAGAGGAAGGAAAGGAGGAGGAAGTAAATGATCGAGAGAGAGGAAAGAGAAGGAAAGAAGACATTTTTTTTTTGTTCAACCAGACAAACCAAACAGATGAACGTGTTTCCAGAAGTCTCTCAGGGTGATCACTAAACCATATGAAATAAAAATGAACTCATCAGTAGATAGATTTTTAAATAAATGAGACTCTTAGGACTCAATTATGAGACAGGAACGACTTAATAATGTTCTTTTAGGCAGTGCATGGAAAGAAAGAGGGAAAGAAAGAAAGAAAGAAAGAAAGAAAGAAAGAAAGAAAGAGGCGAGTCCTCAGTTTTCTGACAGAGATGCTTTACGGCGGTCGGCAGCTGCCTCGCCGTGCCGCCACGGCCCCCGAGGGTCTTCTTCTCTGGATTATTATGGTCGCCGCGGTGACATCGCCACGCAGCAGCTCCGGTAAAAAAATAAAAATAAAACAAACATGGCAGAATTAGCAGGGGAGAGCGTTAGCTCGCTGCTCAGCCGGGAACAGATTCTGATCTTTTTACAGCCTCGTTAGTCGGGATGGAAACGCGGTTCGACCAGTGAGATCGCTCGGCTGGAATCAGCAGCTGCCGTAACGACACCTGGGAGGACGCTCGTCACCGCGGCAACTGGAGGAGGAGGGCGGCGTCACCGCGATCTCGATAAATAACGTCCTCAAGGGGAGGATGAATTTCATTGGACTATTTGGGTAATACTGTAAAAATTAAATCACCACGTCTCTAAACTAATGTGGTCTAAAGATAAACTTTGATCGGGACGACCGAGCTGCTTCTCCTGCAAACCAACCAACTGCTAATGTCAACAGTTCAGAGCCTCGACCAGTGATGGGCTTCATTTTCTAAAGTTTGGAGGGCACGATGCAGAAGCTGTGTGAAGGATGTTGTGTGTCCCTGAGCAGCTTCCGTAGGAAAGAACGCAGCTCCACCTCCGACGCTGTGTGAGATGATGCAGTTCAAAAACCTCAAACTGTTGAAAAACCATGTTTAAAACTTTAAACCATCAGAAGAAGGTTACAGGCTCCTCGTTACGATGATGAAAAGGTTTTGAAGGACATTAAAGCCGCAGAACATCGAAGGTTGTAAAGGAATCTTGATCAATTCAGACTCTTATTCTGAAAAGCAAGGACACGAGGAGGCGAACGCTCGGCGAGCAGCGAGAGATTGTCGGACCTGGACGGGTCGAGAGTTTCACTTCTGTCTCCTCCACTGAGACTCAGCCTGTCAGATGGCAGCAGAGTCGACCAAGGGCACTATTTGATGTTTAATATTTAATACGCTCACCTAATCATGCTCGACCCGGCGTGTGTGTGTGTGTGTGTGTGTGTGTGTGTGTGTGTGTGTGTGTGTGTGTTGTGTGTTGTCTCTCTGTCAGTCTGCGTCTTTTGGTTTGTCTGCAGGTCATTTAATGATTTTACATACAAGCGATTTATCATAATATTTCCAAGACAATCTTCTATTATTCTGCACCTCCTTCAATCCCTCCCTCTCCCTCTTTCTCTCTCTCTCTCTCGCTCGCTCGCTCACACACACACACACACACACACACACACACACACACACACACACACACACTTTCTCTTTCAGTTTCTCTCTCTGCAGTAGCATCATCTAACTCCTCGGTCAAAGCGGAATAATTGTCAATGAATATTTAACAAGGTTTCAGATGGAGGGATAGACATCGTCCTCCCTCTCTCTCTCTCACACACACACACACACACACACACACACACACACACACACACACTCTCTGTGATCCAGGCAGAGGTTAGCGATACGCCGTGGTCAGTGGTGCGTACAGCAGCCAGTGGATTAGCGGAGGGGAGATGATGAAGTGCAGAATAAATACTAAATAAACACCCTCTGCTTTCGCTCCACATACAGTAACACCGCTCGGCGCTGGCGGCCATTTCTCATCGGCCATTTTGTGTCCCCTTCGCTGGACTGGACCCGTTTTACTGGAGGAGGTCATGAAATCGTAATTAAGCACCGACGGCATTTGTAATTTTTAATCCGATGTTGATCTGCCAGAGCATCGAATCTTTAAAATATTCAGAGTGCTTCGGTGGGGAGAGACTCAGACTGTGTCAGAGAGGTTGCAAGTTTAACTACGGCATCAGCAGCGGTGAGTCCTGCTGAAGTGCCCTTGAGCGACAGACCGAAGGTGAGAAAACACAGAGAAACACAGCAGCCGTGTGGTCTGAAATGTCCAGGGAGGCTTTATTAATTCATTTGAAAGCTCAGCAGCTGATGTGTTATCAACTTATAAAGTTGTTACAGCTCGTGTGTTGGCAGATAACCAACTACATCCACCTCAGACAGGCACAGAACAACAGGATCCTCCCATACGTGAACGCAAGATCAATGTTCTCTCTCTTCCAGCTCTGTTTTTGGTCTCCACCACTGCATGAAGGGAAATATTTGGCTCCAAATGTTTGTTCACCATCTTGTCTCCGACTGTGTTTGCTTGTTGGATTTATTAGTTTGTTTAACGAGCCGCCTGCTGCTGGAAACACTGAGACTGAACGGGACGTGAGCCATAAACCAAAACTAGGAGCTAAAAGAGGCTGAAAGGCTGCAGAGTGGGTGAGATTGATCATCACGAATGAAACCTTTACATCATACGTCACTTGTTTTAATGAGTCGTTTCATTCCTTGTTAATAAAAATAAACTAATAATGCTGCTTTAACGTTGTAGAGCTGCTAGCAGCTAGCTTTTAGCTTGACTATGCTACATGGTTAGCTGGTTAGCGATGGCAGCCAAAATGTCGGAAAACATCTTAATTTTTTTAATGAATTTAGTCAGTTTTTTTAATACAACACTGAAGCTAAAGGATGAAACAAATATCGAAACTATAATCAATCAATCGTCGCTGATTTTCTGCGTTAAATAGCTTAATAGAAAATACTATCAACGACATTACGCACATTTTATTTTGCTGACAAACGATTTGAACTTCACATTAATCTAAATATTAATTAGTTTCAGTCATTTTAATCCAGAAACTTTTATTTAGTTTCCTCTGTGTGATCTTAGACTGAGTGTATTTTATTCTGAAGTCTTCTGGACATTTTGAGGAACCGGATATTTGTTTTTTTTTAGAATAAAAAATGATAAATTAAGCAACAGATTTATTTCTGATCACAGTGTCGACCTCATTTATCCGTCAGACGTTACCAGATACAGGATGTCATTTCCAAACACCTTCCTGGATGTTCCCTCCCCCGTCTCCCTCTCGTCTCCCCCGTCTCTCCCCCGTCTCCCTCTCTCATTGTAATCAGCAGCCCTTACAGCCAATCTGCTGGCCATAAAACTGTCTGCAGCCTGATGATGTACGGCTCGCAGAATTACCTTATCTGCCTCTGATTTACTGTGCCTCACAGGTAGAGAGACAAAAACAGCCTCCACACCTCCGTCACATCCATCCATCCATCCCTCCATCCCCTCACTTCCCCCTTCCTGCTCCTCAACCTTGCTTTTATCACTCCTCTATCACCTCCTCCTCCTCCTCCTCCTGCCTTCCTCTGATCTTTCCTTCTTATATCTTTTCGTATTATCTTTTCACTCCTCTTGTTGTTTTCATCTGATTAAACGTTTCTCCATCTTTTCTTCTCTCTCTGATCCACGTTGTTCGATCTTTGCCTCATCCTTCTTTGACCTCAACCCTTCTTCTATCCATCCTTCAGTCCACATGTCATCCCTCCATCCTTCTCTTCCTCGCTTTACACTCTTAAACTTCCCAGCATCCCTCTTTATGCTCATTTTAGTCCAATCGTTTGTCTCATCTCCATCTTTCTCGTCCTGTGTTTCCTGAATTTCACTCTCCGTTCATTGTTCCGTCTCTTCTTCCTTCCAACTTTCCTCTCTCTTTCCTTTCTTCCCTCACTTGTTTCCTCATCTCCTCCCACTTTCTTCTCATCCTTTCTTCCTTCCTTCTTCCTACTCTCTTACATCCTTCACTCACTGCCCTCTTCTCATTTTTTATACATTATCCAATCCAGCGCTCGTCTTCCTTCTTTCCTTTCACTATTTCTTAAACAGCATCATATTGTGTAAAGCACACACACACACACATACACACACATACACACAGATACAGACACACACACACACAGACACACACACACACACACTCATCATCAGATGCTCTGGTAGTAATTACAGTCCAATGGTCCTTTTTTTATCTTTTTTATTTGAGAACAAGACGAAGGATCTTTGATCAGAAACTAAGAGAGAGAGGGGGCAAGTATGTGTGTGTGTGTGTGTAGTAAGTGTGTGTGTGTGTGTGTGCAGTAAGTGTGTGTGTGTGTGTGTGCAGTAAGTGTGTGTGTGTGTGTGTGTGTGTGTGTGTGCGCCTTGATGTACGAATACAAATGAGTGAAATGATATGAAAATGTGGTTTTGATTGTGTGGCTTTGAGAACAAAGAGGGGGAGGGGAGGATGTAATTAAGTTGCCAGCAGGACAGTATGTGTGTGTGTGTGTGTGTGTGTGTGTGTGTGTGTGTGTGTGTGTGTGTGTGTGTGTGTGTGTGTAAGGTGGAGACGGGAGGGGGGGCTCGGTCTGTATTAGTGTGTTTATGTGTTTATTCTTTTCTGAGTTCTGGTTTAGATTTATTTATCTGTATTCATGTGTAAGTCATATGTCCAGTGAAGTGTGTGTGTGTGTGTGTGTGTGTGTGTGTGTGCATGTTGTGAACATGTGTGTTTTTTTCTGTCAGAGAAGAATTAACGGAGAATAAACGGGTATTTCAGAAACAGCTCCTCAGCTTCTCCAGTCTGAAAACAACACATGTGATTCCTGTGCTTTTACTTTGAAATTAAATCCTCTGTGTCTTTTTATTCCTTGTCCTGTTTTGTGTAAACAAAATGTTAAAACCTCTGAATTCTGTCTCGGTCTCAGACTCAGTGATGAATCCACTTGTGGGCGGTTTGAGTCTCACGTCTGTGTCGAAGCTCTCAGAGACGGCTGGAGGACAAACATCCAAACTTTTCCTCCGTCAGAGTCGAGCTGAAGGAAAGCAAACTCATTTCTTCCCTCTCGAGGCGTCGACTCGTTAACCGACCGCCACTTTCCAACAACTTTCATCAAACTCAACCACTTCCTCTAATAATCCCCGCCGCCACATCCGTGTTTAACAAGGTAATGTGACACAAACCCTGCGTGGCTTCGAAAGAAAGAAAAAAAAAAAAAAAGGAAAGAAAAACACCCACTTTAAATATTCACTTTTACCATCCGCGTAATTAAATATTTGAAAAATATCAGGAATGGAAAATTAAAACAGAAAAAAAAGCTCCGCCGCCACCGCTATCAATTTATTCCCTCTCTCCGAGTGCATTAGAAACGTCAGATTGCCGTCGGCAAAGACACAGAAAGAGCTGCTGCTTTTTTTTTTTTAAACTCACTTTATAAATTACATTTTGGAGTGCTTTGGCATGCTGCTGCCACGGAGAGCAGACAGCGTTAATTATTTCTTATTGGGATCGGCGGCGATTATTTGCATATTTCATTTAGCTGTTATAGATGTTGCAGGTGGGAGGGAGGAGGGAGGAGCGCGGGCGAGGCGGCGCTCACTTTGTGTCTCAACAACTTTGGGATGGGAAAAAAAAAAAGATGGATTCACTGACCGCACGTGTTCAGAGGAGCGGCTTATTTTCAGTCACATCCGTGATTATTGGTGATAATTAACAACATCAGCGTTGGATGTCACGCAGGCTCTGATGCAAAAAAGGTCAGAAAACAGTTTTAAGAACCTCGACGTGTTCGACTTTGTTTGGTTAAAGCGTCAATTAAAGCGTCATTCATACTCAATTGGCTTGATGAGCGGCTGGATGGGAGGACGACAACAGAAAGTCAAACTTTTTAAAGAGCTTAATGAGCGAAACATTGAAACTCTGCAGAGTTAGAAAGCAGGAACGGACTCATCGTGAGAGGGAAAGTGAATTAAAAGGCTTTTAAAATCCGAATGTTTGGACAGTCGCGTCGACTCGGAGTGACGTTCAGCTGTGATTGAAACTAGCGGAGCAGAAAAGTTGAAGACTAATTAGTTATCTGGTCAGAATAATTTAATTATTACAACACTTATCAGAAAAACGACCATATTTAACTTAAAAACTCTTCAATACGTCTCCGACCAGCCGCTAATATTAACTCCTGTTTAATATTTGTCCTCCGTCATCCACATGATTAAATCCAAATATGAATTTAAGACTCTGGTCAGAAATTAAATACTAGTTTTAAAACACACACTGAATACAAAGACTGAAACTTTAAACTTAAACGTTAGAACATCACACGTACAAACTGTCTTTTTAAAATGATTTACAATCTTTATAATCGCTCGCAGACATAATGTGTGAAACAACATCCGACTGTTTATTACGAAGGATCATCCTCCTCCATTTTGTGTCTTTGTAACGCTCCATGCACGTTTTCCAGAGCCATGTCCCAGACTCCCTTACAAATCGTGTGATTTTAAGACTTGTTGCGTCACAAGGAAAAACTTAACGAACATTATAAAGCGGCTACAGCAAAGATTTAATCATTTGCGTCTTTTTGTAAAATCGGCATTAAATACAAAACATTAAGATGTGTCTTTCTTTGTGAAATGTGTCAGTTTGTCGCGTCATCGCTGTAAAAGCCCGTCTGCGTCCGTGTCTGAAGTAAATCACCAGACTCCCTTTAAAAAAAGTGCAAATTTGAGACTTGTTGCATTAAAAGAAACAGTATAACTTTTAGAAAAGCTGCTTTCAACGAATTCTTTACTATTTAGGCCTTCTTGTTCATTCGGCAAATGTTGCACATGAAGATGTTTCTTTTTTTTGGGTAAAAAAATGTGCATATACAACCAGGAAGTGGGATCTGGTCACACAAGAAGCATTTAACGCCCTAACATTAGTCGTCCAAACATCCAACGTTTTATTTTGCACCAAATCACTGAAAAAAATGAGTAACTGACGGATAAAATATGGGAAACGTTGACTTCAGCTTTTAATTTTAAACTCAAGTGGTTTTAAATCTGCATTAGTAAATTTACAATGACGCCATAAAAGCAGCCTCGCGGCTTAAAAGAGAATTTTTTGGGGGGAGTTTTAATATTTTTTCTTCTAACTCTTCGGCTCTAATGGAGACATTTACGAGGAATATCAGCTGAATATGTTTAACATCTGTAAATGTAATGCATATATTCCCGACGCTGCTAACTTTCATCTTGTGGTTTATTTTACAGAGCGAAACCTTCAGTGTTGGTGGAGACTCACGGCTGCGGCGCCACATTCAAACCCTCCAGCTGCAAACAGAGTTTTATCACTTTCAAATGACCTGGAAATGCAGCTTTAGCAGATCTTAAACCAGGGATTAACACCAACACTGAGACTTTTTTTTTTTTAACACAAATTATCTTGATATAGTGTCGCTGCGTGGTAAAACTAACTCCCCAAAACTTCCCAACTTTAATCTTAATTTATGTAAAGTGCTGTGTGGTGGAGCTCCGGGAGCGGGACGAGCCGCCTGATTGGCTCTATCAGGTATCAGGCAGGAGTCCAACACTCGGTAATTTGATTTAAAAAGCTCGTAATAACCTGAGGTCAATATTTAAATCACTCAGAGGGGGAGAAGAGCCGCTCTGCATGTTCAGAATGCTTCAATCTCCGAGCTCAGAGTCGCCCGGCCCGGATCTCTATCACCTCCTCTGCCTCGCTCTCCTTTTCTTTACCTCACTTCACTTCTTCTTCTTCCTCCTCTTCTTCTTCTTCCTCCTCTTCTTCCTCTTCTTCTTCTTCGTCTTCTTCTTCTTCATCTCTTCCGCCTCTCTTTTCTTTATTTATTTCCACTTTCCTTCTTTTGTTGCTCCTCTGCTTTTGTCAGTATTTAAAGGCTCATCCTCTTAAATAGATATTTATGCAAAAAGTTTGACAGCGTTTTGTTTTCATGAATATCTGTGTTATTGCTCGTGTGCCAGATGAATTGTATTACAGACACTTTGTCCTAAATATGAATTAGCTGAAACTAAAAGCAGCTGCTGTGAAACGTCCCAGTGATGATCTGAGATTTAACGATTGGAGTCTCTGATGAGTCGTTTGGTTGGCTGGACGAATGTGACGGACTTTTTACTGGCACTTTAGGAACTGAATGATTCATTTGAAATATATTAGATATAATTCATCATTGGCTGAAGCTTTTACACAATCCATAAAGTCAACAACGCAACAAAGACGTCACATAAACACTTTGACTGAAAAAGCTGATTTTCCGAAGCAGTCACCGAAATCTTTTCAAAATTGCCGGCAACGAATTTTCTTTTTGGACTCCTCAGCTGATCATTGCAGCTCCGCTCACAGTCAGTCCTCGCGTCCTTCAGCTGGCTGTGATTGGACTCGGCGCCGCCCAGCACGACCGTGATTGGTTCAAAGAAAGCCAAACAGACCGATGATGAGTTCAGCTAAAAAACACAACATGTGGAGGTTTATCTGGACACGTGTGACGACTCTACCTTTCTCCACCTCGCTCCATTCATCCCTCCCTCCCTCCCTCCTCTCTCTCTTTCCCCTCCCCCCTCCATCCCTCAGCTCTCCCCCACCTCCCCCACCTCCCCCCTCTCCTCCTCTGTGTGGTCTGTAGGGTGAAATAGAGGCCTGAGGCCAACAAGCTGTCTCCACCAGCTACACTGATAAGACACACACACACACACACACACACACACACACACAGTCAGAGTCACCATACAAGTGCCAACAGTCACAATCACAAATGTACAAGTGCCTCGTCCACACACACACACACACACAAACACACACAGACAGACACACACACGCACACGCACACAGTAAATGTTATTTAACTCGGCTCAGACTGAGTGAAGTGCCACCTGGGAGGTCACTTTTACCTGAAAATCTCTC